>JABASI010002892.1:0-18080 GCA_019776505.1 Tomocerus nigrus | reverse complement strand
GAGGTAGATAACAGGCGAGGCCGAGGTAGATAACAGGCGAGGCCGAGGTAGATAACAGGCGAGGCCGAGGTAGATAACAGGCGAGGCCGAGGTAGATAACAGCCGAGGTTGGAGTAGAAAAAGGAGATGAAAGTAGACGATGTGGCGATGGGACGGACAATGTTTTTGACAAGTCGAAGTGCGCAATTGTGCATTGCACACGGGGGTTTGGCCGGCGCAGCCGGCCTGACAAGAGGAAGGGTGTCACTTAACACCACCCTCTTTATTAACCCCCAGGTGGGGATTACAACCTGTGCGTAGCACGGGTAAGTCTCTAGTTTAATAATATAATAAGTTTATAAATGCTTATGCATTCAGCAGACAAAACTAAAAATGGTGTAGTAATTCCATTCGCTACTTGCACTACTTGTACATTCTTCCTATAAATATTTGTCGGTATTAGTTTTATAGGATGACTGTGTGGGCTACTTACTTGCTGCCTATTCAACCTACTACACGATTAGGCAAAGAATTATGAACGAAATAAAACACCGACACATGTAAATAGCCTTGTGTATGAAATACAATACACAATGGGAAATAATGGTAACAGATGATTCAGTGAGTACGGTTTCTATTATTCTCAAGATATTTATTGCTTCACCAACAATGCATCTTCAGATGAGTTCCATTTATTGTCCTTTAGTAAAACCGCTGTGCTATCCAAACTATTTTAAGTCTTTGTCATTCCGCCTGTGATACTAATGACTTCGTCTTGTGGTTGGACAATTTTTACTGGTATGGTGTCTCGTTTGCATCCCCCCATCCTCTGTCATAGCTTAGCAGACTTAAAAAGAGATCCCACTAACAATAAGCTAAGCAGCATACTATAATCTGGATTGAAATCTTATTGAAGCACATTAGTACACTTTTACACAAGTTTGCATACGAGCCTGATGGTTTGCTTTCTCGCACTCGATGCATTTGGGAATGAGATCCTTTATTTCACTTCAGTAGCGACCGTGTCGTATCGTACTGTTCCCAACACTTAACTATCGCCCCACAAATTGCGTCTTCAATCAAATCACTAAAAATTAAACTCAACTATTTAAAATCCCTTATTTTCACAGATACGAATTCCGTAGGCAGTTGTCGACAACGTTTTTATTTCATGTACAATATCAGATATAATAACCAGAGCAAAATCAATGGTTTTCACTTTTGTAAATTATGCAATGGATTCAGAATACATAATATAAAAAACATACATACATAGGCCAGTAACCAGCATTGTCAAGAAAGCAAAACCATTTACCTAGTCTGGAAATGACCCAGGTGTCCTACAATAACAACAATTAAAATATTGTCATCAGTTTTCCCATGTGTCTCAAGTAGTAAACTAAAAACTAAAAAGAATTTAAAATTCATTAACAAGTGAAAGGGTAAAATTTAAAATAGTTATAATGATCTTATAAACTACCTACTGATTATAATATAAAATCAAAAGATGATCTTGATGTGGATAATCCTCCCTTCGGAAGAACTGTCGGCATGGCACGTGTAGACTCCGCCCTAGGTGGAAATATATTAGGCATGTGTCACTCACATTCTCTAGCAGTTATTTCAAATTTACAAGATGTTGGTTGTTAATTTCTTACCAATGTTTTATCCATTATAGGAGGGATCGATTCGTATTTACCGATCTCATTCGATTGGGTATGTTTTTTAACTTACCTAGGTCATAGTAATGGCTATAGTCAATAGGAAGGAAAGGAGATGGATATAAAAATTGCATATTGAATTTTCAAATTTCCAGGGATTATGACATTATGAGTTAGATAAATTAACTATAATATTTTAAAGGTTGCATAGAAGTTTCTGAAATTAAAAGATAAACTATCGAAATTATTTTAGTGTCTTTATTTTAGCAATTCCAGACTCCTCAAATCGCCAGTATTTCTCAAACCTGAATCCTATTGTCTCCAAGATATGCTAAATGATTCGATTTATATCAAATAATATTTGTGAAGTACCTACTTGATTATTTCATTGTGAAGCATTTATTTTTCATAGCATCAGTAGACATTTATATGCAATACTGAACGTAAAATTCAATTGTAAAGATTTTTTTTTACATATTACAAGCAAACAGACACAGTTTAGTATACCTAGTACAATTTTATACTCGCCTATAAATATAATTAATTGTTTAAATCGTCAGAAAAATATATTATTTTGTTTTAATTGGATTAAATCAATGCCAATCTTTCGATTCCAAGTAGAAGTTGTTGGATCCCACCTTACCATGTATAGTGTAGAAACAAATAAGTAGGAACAATTTTTGTCTGCCTACTGCCTGCCTATTATACAAAAGTTAGTGAAAGAAAGGAGTAAAAATCCATACAACATGCAGTATGGATGGATAGCGAAAAATGCATTTATACCTATTTGAGCAGTCAGCTCAGCCAGGATTTACCTTTGTAATAAATGTATTGTTGGGGAGCTAATGGTAGCCTGTGAATGAGTGTTATCTTCCTGGGTTGATATCACCATAGTTAGCCAATCAAAGAAATTGCTGACAATAGGCAAGAAAAAGAAGTGCTTGCTCATTTGATTACAGTGTGTGCGTTTGATGTGATGTGGGTGAATCTACAACACACTTAATACGCATCGACTAAATGCAGGTGACGTCAATGGGAATGACGACGATCTGAGGATAATAATGAGCATGTGTTGAGTTGGAGGAGTTGAGCTGATGCTGAAGGAGTAGGATGAAATCAAATCAACTAAAGAAGAAATAAAGTCAATTCAGTGACAGATTCTATTGGGAGGAGGAGACAGGAGTTAAAACGTTAAGAGGAGATTATAGTAGGCAGCAGCAGAATTGATACTCATTGTCCTGTGGCTCCTGCCTCCCACCAAAAGAAATATTAGGCAGATAAATCCTCACATCAGATGAGACACCAATCTAGGCAATCTCTATATAATAATAATTCTGTCTCAATGGCTCCGCTATTTATTGTTTTGAATCTAGATTTATTGTTCTGAAACGCATAGACTACGCATCCTCCAATATAACCCTGCTCTACAATTAAATACGTTGCTTCGGAAAATGTACGTCTTTACAATTAAAAGACCAAAAATAATTTTTAATGCATGCTTATAAACAGTTGTATAATGCATACCCCCTTTAATTACATAGTAACAACCATTATGTAAAATCTTTGGACGAATATTTCATATTGCCCAGATAGGCATCATATTTACCTAGATGTACCAGGCTATGCCGCTCTCAATTAACAATAATGACTACTTACACTACTATATGTATACATACTGCTTTCAAATCCTTTTTGTAAAATGTACATTTTTCCAATAAATTTTATTACTTATACTTTACATAGAAGTTCTTATTATAATAGCAATTCCCAATTGTGGAGCTGAAGATAATTGAATGAAAGATAAATTATCACCTCTGAAAGTGGCAGGTGATGTAAAATTTCAAATACTGAAAGTGAAGAAAATCCCCTTGAACTGAGATTGTTTATAGGAAGAAACTATTTATTTAGTAGCGTTCTCTATATATTACTGCTCCCGTTTGATTGCAAATTGGCTACCTACTAAATAGTTGCCTGCTTATAAATACAAAGTGGTATTCAGCACAGTTCGAATTTCCTACCAAATAGCAGTAGCTATTTTTTATTTCCGCCTTGTTTTCATACTTATACTTTGTAATTTAAAAAATATCGATATTCTTCAGATGAATTTTAAAAACTTGACAAACGAAACAAAAATCAAGGCATTCGCTTATTTTGCGACTTCTTTAAATAAGTAGGTACGTACTACTCAAATTATATTTATTTATTCTTTTGTTATTATGCAAACAAATTTTTGCATTTCATTAATAGGCATAGTAGTAGAAATTACTCAACCAAAGGCAAATTAAGAATGCACATATCTATAAGTAGTTATTAATCCCCATAGCTGTATATACATATTAGGTGAGACATTGTATATAGTGTAGAATTGTATTTGTATAGAAAGGGGTTTGATGAGAGGCCACTTTTGTAGGACAGTTAAAGAAATGTATTTAACATAATAAGAGTGTGACTTGACTCATTCAGCTTCTGATAAATGAAATAATTGCTGTCATGTCAATATGAGAATGGAGGGTGTGTCTTCGGGCATATTTGGTCACGGTTTCCCTTCGGATGTGCTGACGAGACAGGATTCACTCTAAAAATTCATTGTTAGGTACTTATCATTAGATGTCTAGTTTACGCGTAAGAAAGAGCATGTAGCTACATATGTCTTAGAATATTAAACTTAATTTTCCTTCTTGTCACGGAGTAAACTGATAATGAGTAGAGAAATACACATAGTGAAAATCTCTTTAGAGTGAGGATAATGAGTGTAACGTGGTCTTTGAATGATTTAAAGTATTTTTACCATAGCTGATAGAGGGTGAGCTTATTAGCAATCAAAAATTATCTTCAGGGTGTAAGTAACTATAGACATTAGGTAGGCAGAGCATGTGGAGTAAATTAACAATACGAAGCTCAGGTATGTTTGGACATTATTTATGTAATAGTAGTAGTCCTTTGGTAACAAATAGAGCAAATACTCATATTATATTCTATAGTTATATGGTTTGTCTATTCTACTAAGCATATAGTGAGCATTGAACACAAGATAGGGTTATTGTGTCTGTAATAAAGAAGGATAATTGAGTAAGCCAATCAATGAATCATTAAGAGGAAAATACTTTCTGCCTATTAAATAGAAGTTTGATGGAGAGTTATCCAAGAATGTGCATGACAATAGGAAACAGAAGACAACAATAGAATGGTAAAGGGCATGCCAAGGAATGAAATTGGAAAAAAACTCTCGTGGCCAAATGCTAAGACGGGGATAATGGTGAGTCGAACAGTAGCAGGAATTGGGCAGAGTAGGACTGGCAGGGGGTCCTGTTTTCATTGCCCTGCAAATAATGATGATTTTTGGTGAAGAGGAGTTAGAGGACAAGAGTGGACTAACATCACTATCACCCACTCCACGCTATTCCAAAATGTTACACATTACTAAATGCAGTGAATAGAGATAAAGTTTGTACAGGTATCTAATCTACGCATCCTTCAATTCAATACAACAAATGGAGTCAACAGACAAAAACTCATCTCATTGTTAACTATTATTTGTAATGGAAGTTATCTTGGTCGTGTTTACTACCCTTTCCCTTCTCCCCTCTCTCCGTTTCTCTTCTTTCTCGATAAATGGAAGAGAAGAGTATCGACGAGTGGATTTCCATTCTGTACATCCGTATCAACTAACAATACAGTTTCTGTCTCATCATTGTTCGCATTTTGCTATAACTGATGATCTGATAAGAGACTGAGGTGCAAGCTCCTTCATTCTCTCACAAAATAATATAATTCCTGACAAATATCTATAGGGATAGCTTTTGGGAGTGAGTGCACTAATTTTCGAATCCTAGACTGAACTTGTTCAAGAAGCTATTTAGTCATAGTCTTCTAAGCTATTCACACCACAATTAAGTTTCTTTTCTATTTGTGTGTATCTGAAGGATTTGCTTGGCACACAAGCCAAACTTTATTTGTAGCGTAGGAAAGTATGAAGTCAAGTGGTGCATAAATCCACTCTATACATTCTGTATGTACACTGTACACCTAGCTGAGAACATGAATTCTATTATTACAAATTACAATAATGGAATGTGCACATAATCTACATCTGTGCATAGGATAGTGTAGTAAGTGTAGCATCTTATTAGTTTATCTCTCGATTGCTTTTTTACGCCCTGTAAGTGGTTTGGTCGGTTCTATCATAATATTTACATCATATCCAGTTTATATTTTAGAATACATTAGAGTTAAGGCATGGATTTTTGAGTAGAGCTCAGATAGTAAATATCACTCTTATTATATAATCACTACACAGATAGAATCTGAGAGCGGATATGTGTAAGAAAACAAGTATAACCTTACTTTACTAGTGTCTACCTGTATTTATGTACCTATGTACGTCTATAGTAAGTGTAGTGAGCGTAGTCACATAATTACTATAAGTTATCTTTATCTGTTTATTATGATGGGGGTGCATATTATACAACGCAATAATATAGCTGAGCAACAGCGTAATACTCTTTCTTATCTCATTATGAGCTACTATTATCATATCATATTTGTACTTAGTTATTATTATGCACTTAGCTCGCACACAAAAAATTTATATGCATCATTGCATAATGATAAAAGCATGTACACACTTTGGAGGCAATAGAATGTGTTCAAAGCATTAAAATCCACAGTACAAGTACTTCCTACGTTCGTTGAATCAAATAGATGGCCAATAATAACTGTCGTGCTCCAAATAAATTTTTAAATGCTCCTTATAAAGTGCCCACGAATGTTACGTACGTAGGTACCGATTACTTTGAGCTACACTTACATAGGTACCTACTTATAAATGTAAGCGTCTGAAAAGATGGAAAGATTTGAATGTAATTGTGCAGGTAGCGATGTAAACTTAATACTTTTGGTATATTATTATAAGGAAGGGATTAATAAGTGTATTATGTGGTGGTGGTAGTGGTTGTTACCTTTTGCTCATTGTGAGTGAGGAGTTCAGTTGAGATGAGACTTACATGACAGAGTTGATGGAAAGCAGCGAGCGTCGTGCTTTTGTTGTTATTGTATATTGGCTACATTAGATTACATGTGTTATTTGTTGCTGATAGTGAGTGAAGAGAATTGAAAGAAGAGTTGACTTGACTTTGAGTCGTTTGAGTGGACGAATGTGAAGGAATGGGATGTTCTTGGCAAGCCTTGCTGCAAGTCAGTGAAGAACTATTACCGAGGGTCTATTACTTCCTCAGCAGGACTCTGATCAAACATGTAGCCAAGCTTTGGCATGTGCATTGCCCTATGAACACCCTCATTACTCCTACCTGTCTCGTTACACTTTGATTAATTTTCAATTGTTGAAGGTGATTAATTAGGAGAAGTCAGCGCGAAAATCTCATCAGCGCGACAACTACCTCCCTATTGTCTGCTCTTTGATTAGGAGCATTTTTTATCACGGCCCTTTCTTACGCTCAACACGACGACAGCTACTACCTGCACAAACCACACCATCGCATCACTATTTAACTACTGCCAATACTCTTACACACTTATTATTATCACTTATTATTATTACTCCCCTCATCCTAATACTCAAGCCTCCATCTACTAAACTGAATACCATGCATAGCTATAATATATTAGGGTATTGTGCATCTTTATAGGATTAGGAAGGCACCTATACATACCTACCTAACAACGGACAACTACACACTTCCTTCACCAACCAAACTATATTAACGATTATTTCTTTCATATAATTTTAACACAAAACAATAAGTGGCTGCTTTGCTTACATTTGGACACTTAAATATAATATTATGCGTATGTAAGACTAAGACTTAGAGTACCTACCGAGAGAGATGACTTTTTCTTTGAGTAGGTAGTTCTAATTCAGTAATTATGTATAGGAAAGTGTACTACAGTTATCTAATTATACTTAATGGATGCAGTACAGTAGCACCCATTACTTAAATGATATTAAGCAATTTTACATACACGCTTGTTAAAAAAGGGACAGAAATCACAACGGCTAAACACAATGTGCTTTAGTATTGTACGATACAAGAAATGACACAGTTCGTTTTTCACTTTTTTGGGTGGACACATTTGGTATTGAAACAAAAGAAAGTATACAATAATTTTGGTATCATTATGAATGCACAGCACACGATCATAATTATTTATAATCGTGCAAACATGGATTCCTGCCCCTTCCCTACTTCGGGAAGGGGCAGGAATTTCTGATATTATTTCAAATGTCGTGTAACGAAAATTATGTAATGTAAAATGAAACAAATCGTCCTGCATTTCTGTGAAACAAATCTTCCTGCATTTCTGTGAAACAAATCGGTAAAGTAAGTTTCCTCATATTTTCGGTAAAACTTCTTGGTCTTTCTATAAATCTCAAATCTTTTGCGAAATGAATATTTTCGGAGTTTTAGGAAAGTAACATTTTCCGGAGAGGCAACAAAACCTATTTTTGGGGATTGGATTACAAATGTGAATAAGGACGAAAATCTAAATTTTGTAATTCTAATTGGGTTACCCTAAAGAAATGAAGTGGCGGAAAGAATGGTTCACTCAACGGGAGTAATAATTTCATAGCATATCAAAAGTTGGTAGAATAAGGCAATGGTTTATAGAAGCAGGTACACCGAGATAGATAGAGAAATGTATATAGAAGTTAAGTTAGATGAGAATGTCTGGTCGAAGAACTTGATAGATTATATGAGGCGAGAAGTAGAGGCAGGTTGTAAGAGATGGGAAGAGAATAGAAGACGTCCCTCAATTCATCCAGCACAGCTATCTCTGTGTCCGTATTATTTTCTATTCTGCAGCTCATCTTTGCTTTTCTATTCTTATTCTTTGTTGCTCTTATTATTTGTGTGATGTGAGAGTGAGTGATGATGGGGCACGTAACAAGTTACTACTACAAATAGATAGATACGAGTCAAATGAGTGACTTAAGTTGCCCAGTCAGACACTCACTTTCTACACTTAAGCAATTACATTATATTTATTAGTTAGTTTGGTCCGACCCATCTGCCTCCGCTCTTGATTGTGTTACCTACCTGTGCCTGCCTACCTTCTTATGTTACTCTTATTATGTAACCTAATGTTATTAGCCCGAGAGAGTGAGAATGAGTGCGAGTGCCGTGCCTTGCTAGTTAGTGCCCTGACTATAATAAGTGAAGTGAAGTGAGGGACGTTGTTGGCTTAGCTTCCCTCACCTGTCTGCAACTGCATGCCTTCTTTTTGAGTGGCAATATCTCCACAAGCTCTAATCAGAGCCTCTAGGAAATTAAGTAGAAAAATGACAAGGACCTTATCATCCTCATCCACTTAATAATTATCCTCTTGTCGACTCACTCTTCATAATACTCTACACAGGATTAATGCACCACTACACAAATATGCAGCATGCCATTATCAGCGACTGACTTATTTCATGTGTGTGATGTGTGAACAGAGCTCATAGCTTATTACAATGAGAACATAGCATCTTTAAATAACATTGTTGAACCAAATGGGATTTAGAGATGGGTGCTTGGATGCCGTACAACAAAATAATATTGTTACCAATGCACACATTAATACATACATAATAAAATATAAAACTACTCCGTACCTGTAATGCCAGAGCAGCAGAACTAATGCATTTAACTAATTAATTCTAAAAGAATCTGACTCAACACAATGTATTTATATCCCTGGCAAATAATTATCTTCATACTACATCTCTCGTAGCATGCATTAGCAATAGCAGTCATACAATAATCATAAAATATCTTGCTTTGCATTTTTAAAGAGATTAGAGAAGAGAGACTAGCTACATGCTATGCAGCATTTTACTAGACACCCAGCAATTTAACTGCAAAATAATTTAATACAACTCTTTAGCTCACTAGAAAAAGAATCTCATCTCTATGCTCTCAGCTCATCAAATCACATCCTCATCACATCACTCAATTTTAGCACTCACAACAATTATACTTGCTCAGCTCTTGCACACCTTCAAACCATAATAAATTAACTAAGTATAGGTACAGCTATGCATAATTTATCTTTATACTTACTATTTTTAATAGCATCGAGATACACTGTTACTTTTAATATGTTACTCCTATAAATAAACTCACATTTGCTAGTTCGTTTTCAACCTGAGTGCCCATGTCTTATCTTAATTCATAGTTACAGAAATGTATACTATAATTTAATTTACTTTTTCTTAATTATGTTGTTTAAAGCAGCATTATTAAAAATAGCCATTTAATATTTTTCTTTGGAAAACCTTTCACACATAATATTATCATCACAATTTAAAATATTATATGTATAGATATATAGTTTGTGTTTTTGTATGTTTCCAAATTTCCAAATCGAACCGTTCTCTTTATTCTAATAAATAATTAAGTGAGTAACAATAGAAGGTGTTAAGTAGTAAAAGAACTTTAAAGTGGAATTGACGTGGAGTTGATGAGTAGTACTAGTAGCTATGCATGTAGGACAGTAATGAAGTACAAGTTAGTTGAGTTTTTATGGTTTGTCGAAGAAAGGCCTTTCTTTCATCTACAGATGTAGTTGATTTTGAATACATTTAAAAAGTTAGTTGCACTAACTCACTAATTTGCACTTTTGTCGAGTATAAAGGAGAGCGAAGAAAAAATTGTAAAGGTGACAAGGAGAGAACAGGCGGTGCTCATCCATTCCCATTGTTTGACACGTTGATTACAGTCGCACCTTCTGTAACACATTAGCTGGCATTGAGTGCATACGACGGCGAGTATAAGAGGAGAGTCTACCTTGACGAGTAGGTATTTTTGTTTCTATTTAGCAGGAGGATATGATATAGATGGCCAGTTAATATGCTCGTTTATTTTATATCTACAGGATAATTAGGTATGCCGACTAAATTAGCTGTGACTAGGTAAAACGAGTAACTCAGGTTTTCACTTGTCAAAGCTGCGTTTTGCGGTGACAAGAACTGAAGTAGGGAATACGTCACTGTCAGTTTCCGATGGTCAGCTTATTTACGACTGTGCTGATGGTGGTGGTGGCAAGGAAGTTAGTCTACTATTATGTGATGATGATCATCATATACATAGCTACATCCTTCATTTCATTCTTTTCCTTTTATCAGTCCATCTGGGAGCACTGTGCAAATGCATATGTCGAATGTATGTAGGCTAGGGAAGTTATCCTACAAGTGCGTACCGTCGTTTTTTTAGCAAATAATCTGCTTTTAGTTTTATTTATTGCTGTCCCTGGAGATAAATGATAAGATGCTTGGAAACAATGTCACTATATTTATTACGTGTGTTTAGATTATCGGTAAAAGTTGTTTTGGCAATGAGCACATTATTAGCAGAGAGATTTTAATGCGTCTTATTTAAATATTGTAGTAGATATCTATAGTTTTATGGCAATAAAGTATTAAGATGAGACTGGAGGAGCAAGAGTTACGTAATGCAATTAAATATTTCAAATCAATTAGTTACATAGCTATGTGACTTTTCTCACCTGTACGAGTAGCTACATGCGTACATACCTAAGGCAAACATTGCCTTTGTTAATGCATAATTATTGCGACACCTGGCTTGGCCATGAACATGTACCTATCTCAAATTGTATCTTAAGACAGACTGAATGTGATTTAATGAGTGAGTGTTGATTGGCCACTATAATGCAATCTTGTCGTTTTTCTACATGCAACACTAAGACCTTAGGTACCTATAATATTATTATATTCCATGAATTACATGTGTATATCCTGCTATCCTCTTACTCTGACTAATGCCACAATAGTTAACTTGTTCATAAAATTAGTAATCCCTATTGATGCACGGATGTAAATCCTTTATCTCATCCAATTACCATTCATAAATAACCTAAAAAACTAAATCGGGAGGTGTAAGCACTAAGAACATTCATGTTTTCTGACTTTATAGAAGATAGCCATTTAGTTAGCACAAGGCGAGGAACAAAGCCAACTCTACAAAGAATGTTGAAATGTGAGATGCGTTGACAATGACATTGAAACTGGGCATGGCGTTGCGTTACTTTTTTCTTTCTCTTTTTTAACACGACTGACCCTTTATTTCACCTCCTTCCAGTTGGCCAACAATTATTACCCTTCTCATTCAGAGAAAGCTTATATACATAATTACGATATAAATTCTGTTTTTAAAATTTATTGCTATACATTTACCAAAATTCTTTAGGTACTTTTGGCTAGCAATTTAATATCAAAAAATGGGTTATTAGCATATTTATAATTTATGCTGAAACATAAGTAGAAATTGATGGGATATTTTTTACAAAAATTATTATTATATTTGCAGAAACTTGATTTATTTAGATGTTGATGTCTTATAATGGACTTTTTGCAATTGCGTCTCAATTTGCGTGGCTAGAGCTGGAACAAAGTAGAATGCATAGAGAATGCTATTCCTTTCGTTTCTAAAAGTGTTATGTAAGACTTTAATGCATAGGTATTTGATTTCTATAGTAGAATTTCTATATAGGTACCGTGTGTGTGTGTGTGTGCCTTGTTATAGAGTTCATTATTAAATTGTAAAATAAAAATAAATGAGTTCTAGTTTCGGATGGAGATCTCTACAAATTACTATGAAGAGCTAAGAAAATGAGTAGGTTCGTTCATGTAAAGTGGCGGCTGAGCAAGGCCAGAAGTCGAGCAAAGAAGAGCAGGCGGTAGGCCATAAAGTACAAGGTGTGTAAATATATACTTCGCTGTTAATTTAGATGCTTTTCTTTGGGTCAGAGCATGAAGGGAAGTTGAAGCTCTTTCTGTACACCTTAAAAATACTCTTATCTCCTATCTATATAATCAGTAAATGTTTTGCTACTTACTTAGTACTATTTATAAGGGATTTTCTAGGTAAGTAGCTATGTATGTACATGACACTCACATATTGTGCCGCCATTATTATAAAAAGAAGATATATTAGCTATATGTGGATAAATGTAGGTGTATAAAGTATTGGGGTGGCTCGGCTTTGTTAGTCTACTACGTCTAATGCATTATGACTTTATGACTTGCCTACAAAGATTTTATATTAATGTTCATCGCCAACAATAGCTATTCTATATATATAATCCTATTACGCTCAAAAGGGTTTTATCTTATTCCTAATGTGATTGTGAAGATTGCAAGTATAGTAGTATAGTGTGGTGATGTTATGAGATTTAGGGACTGGTGATTGGTATGGTAAATACCTTGGTATGGCTATTATTTTATATGATACATGGTTTAAAATTGCAGCATGAAAGGAATTAATGCATAGAAAAAGTCTAAGAATGTATTCTATATTATGTAGGACTTGCTATTGCTATTAAAGAAATATTTTTGTCTCGTTTGGATATTGTGCGATGTTTTGTGCAGCTATTCACTGTAGCATTCCCCATAAACGAAGCGTATTAAAATTATGCATGGTTTGCTAGTCTTATAATCTTGTCGCATTTTATCCTTTCTATACGAACATAGTTGCTAGTTGCTAGTTAGCCAACTTTGAGATAATATTATTATTATGAGCATATATCGCATGTTAGTTGTATGTATGTATATACTGTGGAGTTATGTTCTACTATGGCAAAGATCAAAAGGAACAAGGCTGTGATGTGAAATTTTTAAGGTGTATACAGGCTCGTGCCTGTCCGCATGACAATTAAGAAGCAGAGAAAAAATAATGAGAGGAAGCCAGGGTAGTTTACTCCATAATATAAATGTACATACATAAGTTGAGCTGTGAAGTTTTGTTGTGTGCCGGCACCGACAAAAATGACAAAACACACGAACTCGCATTGGTAGGTGGCTACTAATAATATTGAATTAAATTACCTTGTTCTCTGTTTTTTCTCCAGTGGCCACAAGAGCATTTATACATTAAAAAAGGGCACTGAGTACCTAACTCTGCTCACTAATATGAATTATTCATCTTGATGTGGATCTTGTGCAGGGGAGAAAGATGAACAGAAGATAGCATCATTCATTACAGAAGATGGGAAAAATGCTCACTTCACTCCTCCGTCCGACAAACAAGTTTCAGACTAATATTTAGACTCGTCGACTGTTTGACACCACCTGCTGCTGGAAATCTCTTCTCAAATTCATTAACTATAACAACTAGTGATATCCACATCTACCACAAGCCGGGACTGACCTATCCACTCTAGAATCCTATGAATTATTACTTTATTACTAACTGATATTGGGCAAAATAGAAATAGAAATAATTTTAATAACTTCATTAACTCCATAATTAATTATCCCATATTTATGAGCATGTACATCAAGACATTAACTTATTATCAATTCTGAAAGCCAAGATTGTTCTTCTGTTATTATATAAATGCATTTTTACCTGTATATTTAAACTTTTGATTTTTGATGTGTTTGCAATTGCATTCGGACAATATAAATTGGTAGTGCTGAAAAAATTAATACGGATGGACCTTTGATTTATTTGAGAATATATAATTAAATTGCATTAAGTTCTTAGGGTTTCAAGTTTCATCTGTTGTTTGTGAGTTTATGAGTTTCCTGTGAATGATTTAGTAATTAATGTGACTGCTTACATAATAATATAATAAATAGTTGCTTTTAATATTTGAGAGAAAAATTATGAAAATGATGATATTTTTCAAGGCATAATACGTTGTCATAATTTTTATTGCGACAGAAAATAATTATTATGGCTAATAGTATACATTTGAATTGTTAATGCATATTCTCGCAGACATGCATATAAATTGCTACTGGGTGTTTGTTTGTATTTACTTGACATATAACTGTAACAATACGGAATATTGTATTAGTGTTGCTGTATTAATTAATGCGTCTAGTGAGTTAATGTCTGTGGTTAGTTTTTTCTTCCTAGAGAATCTCTGGCATGAGACTTGTTGATAAATTGTATTCTACTCTACCACATACACGCTCAATGCAACGGTTGCAGTTCTCAGTTCTGACGTTTGATTCTTCTCTACAAAGTAGCAGTCGGCTCTTTCCAATAATTAACAACATGAAGGAACACTTGAAGAAGAGTAGCATCTTATGTAACCTGTGCAGTGCTGCATATTATGCATCAGATTCAGATCCAGGCCCAGTAGGCTGCTTTATATAGCTACACTCCAATGCTAAAGTGATGACGCGACAACGAAAAAGCCAAAATAAGCAGTTACAAAAGCCCTGCCACATAGACCATTAACAGTAGGTATTATTTTTATTACAAATTTTATCAATATAATTATACAAATTTTCAAAAAAAGTAAGATATTTCAAAGTTCCCATCTTAATTGATCTGATTTCGAAAAAGTACACAATTTTGGGTTACAATGCGCAGTAGCGCGCTTTGGGTGCGCGCATAATGTAAAAATTGACAGGACAAACACAATGCTAAACAAATAAAGGCTTTCGATAGCGCTGATTTCGAAATAATTAAAAATTTTAAACAACGTGCGCATTAGCGCGCTTTAGGCGCGCGCATCATGTAAAATGTCAAATTGACACAAAAAGGGCCATATTAAGTCAATTAGGGCTTTCGACTATGCTGATTACGAATAAAAAAGTAAAATTGAAATAACATGCGCAATAGTGCGCTTTGCGCGCGCATCATGTAAAATGTCAAATTGCTACGACCAGAATCATATAAAGCTATTGCGGGCTTTCGACTGCGCTGACTTCGAATCAAATATTGCAACTCAAATAACAATGCGCAATGGTGCGCTTTAGGCGCGCACATTGATTGAAATGTCAAATTGACACGAAAAGTACCATATTAGGCTTTTTAGTGCTTACCCTGCCCTGATTACGAATAAAAAAAGAAAATTTTGAATAACATGCGCAATAGTGCGCTTTGCGCGCGCGCATTATGTAAAATGTCGAATTGACACGACCAGAATCATATTAGGCTATTTGGGGCTTTTCACTGCGCTGATTTCGATTAAAATATAAAAACTTGAAATAACATGCGCGAAAGCGCGTTTTGGGCGCGCACATCATTTGAAATTTCAAATTGACACGAAAAGAACCATATAACGCTTTTTAGTGCTTTTGACTGCCCTGATAACGAATAAAATAGGAAAATTTGAAATAACATGCGCAATAGTGCGCTTTGCGCGCGCGCATTATGTAAAATGTCAAATTGATACGACCAGAATGATATTAGGCTATTAGGGGTTTCCGACTGCGCTGATTTTGATTATAATATAAAAACATGAAATAACATGCGCGAAAGCGCGTTTTGGGCGCGCACGTCATAAATTAACACGACAAACACAATGTTAAACAAATAGGAGCTTTCGATAGCGTTGATTTCGAATAAAATAGTAAAATTTGAAATAACATGCGCACTAGGGCGCTATCGACGCGCGCACCATGTAAAATGTCAGTGTTAAATAGTGAAATGAAAATTGATACCACGATGCCCAATAACTACATTTGGGGTTTCAAAATTGCTAAATTTCAAAACAATGTACTTCGGAAGTATTTTCCCTTGTGTTTATTTAATTGTGCCTCTAGCATCTCCTTTTCTTCCGCTAAATATTGTTCTTCCTCAATATCTTTTCCTGATAAATTCAGTTCACCCAGTTCGTCTTCGTTTATGACGTTGATACCTTCAATATTTTCTTCGAAACTTTGCTCTGCGTTACCCAACGGACACGTTGTTCTCCTTTTCTTGGGTGGAGGAGGAGTACGCATGTCATCTGGCGAATAGTGTCCCGAATTTTTCCAAATTTTTGCGTATTCGTACGCATTAAACTCTGGCAAATTCTGGGGCCCATTAATCAAAATAATTAAAATGTTTTCCAAATTTTTATCAGAAATGCTACTTCTTTGTCGGTTTTTAATTGTATTGAATATTGAATATCCGGATTCGGGAGCTACTGAACCGCCTGGTATAGACACTACCGTTTTTAATATCCTAAGGAGAGATGGCCCTATTGCTATTTTTTTGTCGCTGAGTACAACTGACCAAAATAAGGATTGGTCTTGAATACCTTTATACTCCTGCCATAATGGTGATTTTAGAAGATCCACAATAAATTTTGAATAGTCAACTTTTAGATTAGCTGCATTCCAACCGAATTGCTTTGACAATTCCTCTAACTCTAAAAACTTAAAAGAGTATACTGTAGTATCACCTATGTCCAATGTACTATAGTCGTTTTGCAAGGCAATTGTATTAACCGGAAAACGAAGATGATTAAAAACATTTAAGTTTTTTAATGTGGAAATTGGAATGTATTTATTCATTTGCTTCGTTAGCTTAGCTACAAATAATGGAGCTAGAATGGAAAGATTTGGCGCATCGACGTCCTGATTAGTAAACTCCATATTTCGCCATTGAATTGTTTGGCACTCTTCATATTCGGCCATAGTGAGTGGAGCATCATTTAAATCCGGAACAAAGGTTCCTCGAGGACTGGAGGTTGGCTTGCATTTTATGCTATTCAAAAAAGCTATCATTCTTGGTCCTTCAAAATTTTGTAGCTTTTCTAAATTTAATACCAATTTCTCGTAATTGTCGTACTGACTCAACAAAAGACTTGACTTTCTTTGAAGAAGCAATGACCACGTATTAAAATAGTCGGTATAATCAGACAAAAATATTAATGTCATTAAAAAATTTTTATCCATTAAACGCTGACCTAGATTAGTTGCCTGTGCAATTGTTGCAGCACTCAAATGCTTATCAATTCCAGCTTTAATTTTTTCAAGTGTCAAGTGGAGCGTGCGAAATGAAGACAGGAAATTTTTAATTGATTTATATTCAGATGCGATCCACCTGTTTTTATAAAAATATTTGATTTCCACTCTTGGTTCCCCATACTCATCTTGTATCTCTCTGAATAGACCTATTCTTCGAGATGCGGAACTAAAAAAGGAAAATACTAAATTTAGAAAATCTTCCAGCTTTGAACCAGCTTTTTGACATTTTACTTGATGCGCTCGCTCGTAGTGCAAAATTACGCTTGCTACTTAAAAATTTCTGTTTCACTGTTTCATTTCATGTTAGTGTATTCATATGGTGCAAATAGCATAATATGGTTATTATAGTATCAAATGAACATTTTATTGGATGCGCGCGCCGATAGCGCGAACTTGCCCTTCGTAATTTACAATTTACCATTTTATTCGAAATTGTTACAGTCAAAAACTGCAAATGGTCATTGTCGTTTCTATTTGAAATTTTACATGATGCGCGCGCCCAAAGCGCGCTATTGTGGATTGCTATATAAAATTTTCGTATTTTATTCGAAATCAGCGCAGTCGAAAGCCCCAAAGAGCCAAATATGGTTAATATCGTATCAATTTTGCATTTTACATGGATCGCGCGCCGAAAGCGCGCTATTGCGCATGTTAGTTCAAATTTTCGTATTTTATTCGAAATCAGCGCAGTCGAAAGCCCCTAATTGCCTAATATGGTTAATGTCGTA
>JABASI010002891.1:0-18084 GCA_019776505.1 Tomocerus nigrus | reverse complement strand
GTCATGGACAGTCATTGTTTCATAGCCACGTAGAAATATCTGATGTACTCTTCTGTCTGATTTGTGCTTACGGTAAAATACATGCATATTAACAATTACATGTAATATGTATATAAGTATATGTATGTATTTAAAAAATCTTCCCATTTCTTCAGGAACAATTGACAATTTTCATCCATGAATTCCAGAAAAAGCATTATATCTAAATTCTGGTTTATCCAAAATCTTGGGTATTTATTCATTTCGGCCTTCACTGTTTTCGTCGTGACATAATTTGTTGAAAATAGGACTAAAATGTTTCACCATTTTTTAAATTCAGAAACTGTCTCTAGAATTTTGGATAGGCCGGGATTTAGGTGATGTTTCTAGGAATTCGCGGATGCAATGAAAATGGACAAATATTAATGGATTTCTGTGACATCTTTTGCATGAAGTTATTGGGTTCCCTGAATAATGGAAATTCGCACAAAGCCGAACCTTAAAATAACAAGAAATTGGTACCGGCCATACGCTTTTTCTATTGTGTAATGTGTGTACCTATACAATGGAAAAGACAGATTCTAGCAGCATGGACAGGTGAGTGAGGTGAGTGAATCTCTTATCTCTACCACAGTCGCCACATTTTATGTATTATGTGGATGGATACCAATGATGCAATAAACAGCTAGATTTCAGCCCAATGCTTGGCATCGTTACCCATTTTCAATCTTGGGAACTCCAATGGATTCACTTTTGAAATTTCGGCACATGCCTAGCAGTTTACTACTTAACTTACTAGCCATCGTGCTGAATGTTTTCTCTGAATTTTATGAATCACGTTTGTTCGGAGAAAAGCTGGAGAATAATTTTGCTTTATATTCCAAGATGAGGAAGAAGGGCGGAAGTTCTCTTCTGATTGTTTTGATTAGTAGTGCTGCATTGCATTCAGCCAAGGAATTCGATACTAAATCAAATAAAGCGAACTTCCTTGTTCACTGCTATTTGCTATTATTATGTGTGTCATGTTAATGTTGGTGGTTCTGTTCTGATTTTCAATTGAGATCATTCAATTGCGAATAATTCTTGTGGGTTCAGTTACCGGTAGAGGATGAGCTGACAGCGACATCCTCCCATCAAAATTGATTTAACTACATAATATAAGAAGGTAATTTAATTTTACATTCAGTTCAATCAAATGATTACCCCAAGGAAATCAATTTGCGGAAGCCTCGGCCTCATTGACAATTTACCTGTACACTGCTCATCCACTTTGAAGTGTAGCGTGTACTACTTAAGTTTTGTGGCCTGCCTGTGATTGATGAGTAAAAGATTAGAAAGGTAAACGACCCAAACGAACCTCAAATTAATTACAAATTGGTCTCTGTAGTGTGCTAAAGTAGGCAGGTGCATGAAAACCTCATCCACAAACTCAGCCCTACTAATTTGCTTATAATGATGTTCAAACAGAAGCTAAATAAGTAGGGAAATAATTTTGTTTGTCAACTACTAACAATTTGATTTTCGCTAACAATAAGCAATATGTGCACACACGTCAGTGAATCAGGGGCTTTTGAATAATCCAAAGTTTTTAATTTGAAATTCGATCCGTGCTGATGATGGCAAGATATGAAAGAAGAAATAAACCCGGAAGATATTATTGTCCAATACCAATACATCTTAAACAGGAACGTACATACTTCATGCGTACACAATTTCATTGTGTAATTGTGTAGATAAATCCGTGTACATGCATAGATCCTTAAACACGACAGATACAGAATGAAAGTCATTTTCACAGCGGTGCCTTTCCCCGACACGAAACTTTCACCTCACCAAGTGAAGCTTGCAAGGTATTATTTCTCCATTTAGGACTAGATACAAGAGAAAAGTTATTTGTTTGCATGGATAAAGTGAAAGTACCATATTTCTAGCACTGTACCTTTTTTCTGCTGTTCGATCCTCGGTCATATTAAGAATAAGTGCTACATTTTTATACAGCAACATTATAAAAAACTAAAATTTCTTTGGAAAATGGTTTTTTCGACCGCTCTCCCAAGGTCCAACTTCTCAATTGGACTAATAGATAATTTCGCATAAAGTATGTTAACTAAAAAAATAATGGAACTGGTATACGTTGTTATTTAACGGCAGTGCCTATACTTACTACATACAATAAGCCATAGGTACACCTAAAGTACCTATTGAGCAAGCATAAAATCTATGGCTATGGGAGCAAGAGATGTTTAATCTTAGAGTACCTAGTTGTTGTATTCTGTAGTCTGTAGTATTATCAGTATGAAATGAAGTATTTGATTGTGTTGCAAAGAGTAGGCAGTAGGTAGTAAGTAGGAATGCAGAACAACAGAGCACGGCGAGTCCTGCCCAGTTTGAGATGATGAGAGGCTGCATTCCTATCCTTCTACTTTCAACGGACGAACGAACTAAGAAGGACGAAATAATAATATTAACATATTATGTGCTGCAAGACAGGCTCAAGAGATTCACTGCAGCACACAACACATCAGTCAGACCAGAATTAGAATGGCATTAGTCAGTAGTAGTGACCAGCAGTTGTTTTGCGTATCTTCCCCTCTCTCCATTCTATCTCACATAATAATTGTAGTTAAAAAAGATCATTATTTCATCTCCGTAACAATAATACTGTTGGCTATGCCTGTCTGAGTCTGTGTGTGTGTCTTGTGATCTGCATTCTGCATTGCATTATTGCATAGACATAAATATATAACAATAATGTGTAAATGTGGACATGGACGAAACTTGCAAAGCTACAACTCATGAAGTCATGAATTCATATCTATCTCCTCTGCTTATCCTTTAGTCGTAGTTCTTGCATGTGTAAGTATCTGTATAGACGTATGGTATACAGTATTAGTATATTGTGGTGGTAGTATTATGGTAGCTATTTGTAGGTTATAGGTATCAGTATGTGCAATTTGGACCTACAGTACGGAGCAATAAACAAAATACGTTTAAGTCTAACTAGCAAATAATAATAAGAGAATAACGTAGAGAGTAGTGCATATCACACTTGTCTTTTCCTGGAGAGTGAGGACGAGGAGTATCCTACAGTACGGAGCAATAAACAAAATACGTTTAAGTCTAACTAGCAAATAATAATAAGAGAATAACGTAGAGAGTAGTGCATATCACACTTGTCTTTTCCTGGAGACTGAGGACGAGGAGTAAGCAAGGCAGATATAATACTAAAGCAGTTCTACAGTCCTCGTCCTTATAAATACACGTTAGGCAGGCCTAGAGTTATATAGCTCGCTAAATATCACGCTTATTTGCCTCAAGATCTTATTTGCACAGGTAAGCAAGCTGGGCTAAAGGGTTGCGATTTGAGAATACACTAGCTCATTAAATTAACTTGCGTTCAACTGAGTTTAGTTGGACAAATTATCGAAGAAGCACGATGAGGACTGCATGAGGACGGATGTGTTCCTTCGTATATGTACAAAGAATATTATTATTCTTTTCCTTTCAACTATCTATGAACCTATAATAATAGTGCTGACTAAAGGATCTACTTGCTGTAGGTACAATATAATAATATGCGATGCAATGCAACTGATGCAAGTGCCTATACACAAGACACTTCATTATTCCATCTAATAGCCCAGACTTCTTCACTCTGCCACTTAGCTTCAACTTTATTGCATACTTTATTATAATTTTTGAATTTGTTTGACTCCGTTTTGTTGACTGACATGATGACGCTTTGTATCCACACTGCAAACAAGTTGAGAGTATAATGGTCGTAATAATACCTATGCTGTATAATAGTACAATTNTTCTTCACTCTGCCACTTAGCTTCAACTTTATTGCATACTTTATTATAATTTTTGAATTTGTTTGACTCCGTTTTGTTGACTGACATGATGACGCTTTGTATCCACACTGCAAACAAGTTGAGAGTATAATGGTCGTAATAATACCTATGCTGTATAATAGTACAATTGTATTAAAGTACATGGAACGGGTTGCATAGTAGTTAAGTTGTACTTGTAACCACAACGCGGAACGTTCATTCATGCTGCATACCTCTAGTCTAGCCAGTTAAATAATAAGAAAAGCATGTACAGGCGATACACTCTCTTGTGTGGTGCATGGTAACTCGATTTTATAGCTTGATACTTATGCAACGTCATTTCTAGGCATACATAGGCCAATTATGTTCTTCGAGCTTATTGTTGGTTCTCGAGTCGTGCTGGCGACACCAGAACAACATTCCTCAGCAAATATCAATCAGTGCGTGCACATACTGGTTATCTAAATGTGTACAGTGGACAGAGAGTAGCAGAGCACAGCTTATCTAACAACAGTCATTATAGACATTTAATTTGTAGACAATTGGCATTTGAATCTCATTAAAATACCTAACTTATTTGTTTAGCTCTCCTCTCCTCTAATGGCAATCAATGCCACATTCAAGCTCTCTCTCTCTGTGTATTTTTATAAGTCGCTAATAATATAACTTCCCCTCAATCTCACCAGCCAGCAAACCCAAGAAAGAGCATATGGAATGAAAGAGTTTATCCGCGACAAAAGAAAAACTTTCACAAGAAAACCTTTCGCTTTCGAAAGTCTGTCATAATCAATATGCACGCGCGTATCGTATTTAATAGTAGGCGTCATCTCATGGCCCTTCAGAGAAAGCGGTGAAAGTTAGGTACAGCGAATTTACGGCTTATTTGGCTATTAGATTGTGGCAGTGAAAGACGTCAGTATATTTAACAACAGATAATAGCCATCTCGTACAGTATTACTATTACTTACTTTCAAGTTGAAATGTCAACAAATGAATTTAGCATGGGCTGTGTGTGCCTAATAAGATGCTTGTGCATATTTGAATTGGTTTTCTGCTGTTATTTATGCTGTGGATGAGGATTGGATTGTGGACTGGAAAGGATGATAAGAATCTGTCAATCAGCCTACCTAGGATGTTTCGTAGCAAGTTCCATTGAAGGACACGAAAAAGACGTAGCAGGTTGCATTTCAGTACTCAGCCGAGGAGGAATCGAGTTACAATTACCACAGACCGGTTTATTCATCTATTACTTTTCTCCTTATGGTGTGTTAGTTAGATCTGCTTTGCTGAGGACGGCTGTGAGGTGTACAAGAGTACAAGGAATACTGAGGAGGTGTACCTGATTGTTAAAAATTACGATTAGGAGAACAGGAGGATGGATGCATAGAGGATAATACTACGATTGACGTGCAGACACACACTGTCACTCACACACGTACAAGAAGTAGGTAGATGATAGAATGGTGGGTAGCTAGCGCTTTATGCAAGCAATGCACCTACCTAAATATAAATAATTGAGTGGTTGGCCTATTCACTTTGGAATAAGTGCAAAATTACCAATGCTCAACTGCAAAGACGTCACAGAGCAACGATTTAATAAATATCTAGTGCAATAGTAGAAGTAGTTATTATTGTACAGTACTAAACAGCAGTACTCTCTGTGTGCGAAATGAAGCTTGAGAACAGAATTGAACAGATCCAGTCTTCTGTGAAGCACATTCCCTCACGGTAAACGGTATAGGTATAGGTAGGTAACTACAAAACAGAACATGCCTACACTACTACACAGTCATGTCATGTCATGATTATGATGCAAAATGAATATCGTAGGAAAAGCTCGGCTGACATTTTGCTGAGTGCTCCTAGCTATATAACACTTCTCACACTTCTCACTCTCGGTGCGGTAGTGAACAAGTTAAGTGGAATGCTGACTCAAAACTTTCAGATCGGACAATGAGGAGATGAGAGATGCAGGGGAGATGAAAACCAAACAGACAAGCTTACCTATAGTTAACTAACTTGTCTTACTCGACTTTAATTTTCTTTATTTTTTAGTAAACACATTCCTAAATTATTCTTATTTACTGACTTAACAATTTTAATACCTATATGCATGCAGAGAATGAATGGCTATCCTATACATTCTTACATGTATACAGAACACCGAAGCGCAGTGTCACTGAGTGTCAGTCGGAACTAGAACAACTCAGAAAAGTAAATAAATTATAAGGATAACCAAATAAATCGAAGTAAAATGTAGAATTATTTTAACTAGTGTAAACCATGTTTCCAAAATCCCCTTAGGTAGGAGCTATGAGCTATGGTAAGTTGTAGTTTGACGGGTAGTATACATGTGTGTACAAATCTGCCAAAAATATCATTTTGCCACTATTCAATTGACCATCATTATGGGAAAGCACACTTTCCTACCACAATTTGAAAAGTGTATTTCTCCTGAATTCCTTGCTTGAAGTATGCCGACAATTTAAACTCAAAGGGTTTGAAACGCGGTTAGTAGTACACATTCAAAATCTAAATTAGTATGCATGTATATGAAGCAAAATACGGAGGTTACATATTCTAATCCACGAAGTTACATATTCATAAGTTTGCATGAAACTTTTGGAACCGCGATTCTTGCCGGTTATATGTATGTATAACATAAATAACACGACGGTAACTTGAGTTGTTAGTTATGTTGTTTGAAAAATAGGGTAGAATCATAATTTAATAAATGTGTATACAATTATCCCGAACTGATACTCTTTGAGTTTAAATTGTCGACTAACCTCAAGCAAGGAATTCGGGAGAAACATGGTGAGCTGAGAA
Source organism: Tomocerus nigrus (assembly GCA_019776505.1). Classification (NCBI taxonomy): domain Eukaryota; kingdom Metazoa; phylum Arthropoda; class Collembola; order Entomobryomorpha; family Tomoceridae; genus Tomocerus; species Tomocerus nigrus. Next base: position 11,443 of record JABASI010002891.1, on the reverse strand, counting down.
CGTGACAGGAAAGTGTGTTAGGAGACTAGTGTGCTAGAAGTGTGCTAGGATAGAATATACAGCACGGTGTACTTACTACAAAAGTGTGCTAGGATATAACGAACGTGCCACAGCCTGGCATGATAGAGGATCTAATGTCTAATTAGAGTAATAACCCCTAGGTAGTTTATTTTAGCCACTGCCAATAATTACCCTGCTGCTAAGGGCTGCAAGATGTCAAAGTAAAGTTAAATCAAAGTTAATGCTTGTAATGCAAACCCATTTCGTGTTAGTGGTCGTTGACATTTGTTTGCAAAGGTATTTACAGCGAAATTAGAGTATTGTTATTACTCTCTGCTGCATGTGGTAAAATCAGCATACGAATAACAAGCAAGTAACAACTACTAACAAATAATAAGAAACTCTAATAAGCGGTTTGCCGGGCATGATATAATAAAAATCACAGTAATCAAATCACTGTTTATGAGTATGAGCAATGGCAAAAATGCTAACAATGAGTAACAAGCAAGGAAAAATACCTAAATGAATCCAAAAATAGAATAAACTATAGCATGTAAGGTATAATAATAGCCAGAAAGGAATTAGCACCAAAGAGTCTTCAGGTACGAATGTGCCATCTTATTTACTAACCATAAGTTGTGGAAAGCCACTTTATGCGGACGCTGTCATTGTCGCATGTCGCTTCGATAACTCATGAACGCAAAATGCATTACTTGAATTTTTGAAGGTTTTGATGAATTGTCCTGAATTTGTGCGTATTCTCTATACGGGCCAATCGAGACCATGTAAAAGAGCCTGAGCGCAAATAAATTAAAAACTGCTTGTAGTATTGAGTCATTTCTTTCATTTTTTTTTAAAAATTATTCTCTAACTCTCTCATTGCATCTATCAAATAAAAAATGTTTCAATTAAGGTGGACGTTTTTTCCAGTGTTTGTGACCTGCAATCGAATTAAGTTCAGTTCAAAAATGGGGCATTGTAGGACCATGATTTATCTGACTTGCCTAGCTTTCTTTCATCAATTTTGTAATGCTTTATTACGGCCATAAATGATGTAACACGACACGAATGGCATGACAGTAAAAACTGGGAAAGGATACTATTACGTTAAATCAACGCAAAGAAATACACACGTTCCATTGTATTTTTATGCCTATAGGTTACTTACCTGGGCTTATGCTAAAAAAGAAACAATATGAGAGTTATGGTAATAATAATATATGAACTATGAACCCATGTAGCTGATATAGCACATAAATTATTAGCACCTACATCTACATGTAATGTTTTAGGATGTGTTTGAATTTTCTCATAATATTGTACTCTCCATCTCCAACCAAGTCTCCACACAAAGAACATGGAGAAAACTGGTTACCAATTACCAAAGGTCCCACTACTGGTTACCGAATCCCTAGTGACTCCTTTCGGAAAGGCAGCCACTCAATAGTTGACAATTGACTGATTTCGATTTCGATATATTTAATTTATTTGTTTTAAAGAAAGGATAAAATAAAACTCGAAATAAGCAGGCAAAAAAGCTCCAAAAAAACCTCGTAGGCTTAAATACATAGGGGGCAAATAAGCAAAATAAGCAACAAAAACATCGTAGGCTTTAATACATGGGGCAAATAAGCACTGAAACTGAAAAATAAGCACCGAGAAAAAAATTTTTTTTTCGTCTCACAAACTCACAAGGCTCTGAAACGTAAAAAGAACAAGCTCCAGACTTTTAATTCTCAAAGATACAAAAGTCCATTTTGCCTGGTTATCCTTTCTTTTAATAATACTACTACAAAAACATCGTAGGCTTTAATACATGGGGCAAATAAGCACTGAAACTGGAAAATAAGCACCGAGAAAAAAAATTTTTTTTCGTCTCACAAGGCACTGAAACGTAAAAAGAACAAGCTCCAGACTTTTAATTCTCAAAGATACAAAAGTCCATTTTGCCTGCTTATCCTTTCTTTTAATAATACTACAGTTTTACTTTGCTTGCTACTTACTATACCATCATAGCCTGTCGGAGAAGGAGTCATTGGACGTCACTTGGGATTCGGTTGCCAGTATAGTGGCAACAATAATTGTTGCTCAACAAAAAATGTAACAATAATTATTATTGTTTCATTTTTTGTTGAGAATTAAGGAACAGGCCGAACGGGAGATCTCTGTTTCCACATGCATTATCAACTTTTCAACATGAATACATAAGCTATACACCTATACAACTGTTAAGTTACCTCTACCAGACAACTAAGTATTTCCTTAACGAATAAAGGCCTTCAATTGATCGGGAGATCTCTGTTTCCACATGCATTATCAACTTTTCAACATGAATACATAAGCTATACACCTATACAACTGTTAAGTTACCTCTACCAGACAACTAAGTATTTCCTTAACGAATAAACTTGAATAAAGGCCTTCAATTGAAGTACCTAAATCAAATTCATGTTCTAAATCAACGGATGTGGTATTATTACCTATTGATTTTCAAAAATAAATTGATAGATTACTACTGTAATAATTTTATCATATTTTTTATTTACGAGTATTACCTATATGTACATTCATTTAACTTTTATTGCTCTTGCTGAGTCTTGCTCGACTATGTCTGTCATTTCATTTGCAAAAAAAGTTTTGATTTGTGTCAACGGATGTGACCTGATTGATATTGAAGTAAAGAATTGCAGGTTTCTTGTTAGTAGTTAAAAGAAAATTGTATTAGAGTAGAGGAAATGCTGAAATTGCATTTATATGGCTTGTTTAGTGTATGAATGGATGTAGTGCAAATAAATTGCTTTATCCTTCCAGAAGAGTCAACAGCTATTTATTAGTCCAGTGACTGTGCATAGGTAGCCATCGTATTATATTATAGTTTTACAGTTTTGAAGCTGAAAGAGTAGTAAAGTTGCTAGTGTATAGCGTAATAAAATCATTCACTATTTAATTAAGGAGATATTAAATGTTGCTAAATGGCTGAGCAATTCCAGTGTTGTAAACTGTGACAGTTGGTTGTTGAAAAATGAGTTTTGCCAAGGTGGCTCATAGTGGGGAATGTTAAGTAATGGGAGTGGAATAAAAGAGGTGCAATGCAAAGTGCAAGTGCAATTTCCTGTGAGATGGAATGGAGATAGTGCGAGGAGGAGTATGACGTGAGCAGAGCGGAGGGTATAGGATGGAGATTATTGTGGGAAGAGGAGCAAGAAGAAGATGACTTAAGAGAAACAGAATGAACAAGAGTCGGAGTTGAGTGAGATGATTATTGTGAGGGAAGAGGACTGTAGTATAGCCGTACATTGTACTTTTGTGCTTCTCAAAAAATTCTTTAAGCAGAGAAGGATACGAAAGTAGGTACCTACCTACTAAACTAAAAGTATATACTACAAAGTATAAAAGTATGTACTATTGCCTATAGAGAGAGATAGCTATATAGAGAATATGCATACACATGTACACATACACAGATACACATACAATAATATGTCGTATCGTCGTGGTGCAAAAGAAGAAATATTCTTCGTTTCATTCATTCATTCATTGCTCCGCTAAAATGCAGAAAGGCGCACTTACTCAGCTATTACTTAATTCATTCATTCTGATTTCATACATTCAATTGAAGCACTTATTTACTGTACTGATATACATTATAATTTTATAATGCCAGAATACATATAGTAATATGTGTAATACTACAATATTTAGTGTCAAAAAATGTACTTATATATAGAATCTTCATCAGAACGAGAATAATTACAATTATGTGATCTCTAATTATTGTAGTTCAAGTAGAAACTTCTTAGCATATGAAAAAAAAGTCCTTTTAAAACTCTCAAAATTCTCACATTTTGTTCATAATGTCATCAGGTAAGCTATGCCCAATTTTACACCAGTGTATTTAAAAGTTTTTTACATACTAGAATTACCTTGAATTCGAGGGGCATTACAGGTATTAGCTCTGGTTGCAGTTTCAGTTACGTTTTTGAATTCTAAATAATTGCTAAAGTAGTCAGGGCAGGTACCATTATAATATTAGGTACAGTATGCTAATTTGATGATTTCCAATTGATATAAATATTTCGGACTCCTCAAGTTACTCACCAGCACTAATTCACTTACACATAGTCAGTAGTGGCTCAAACAACAATCCACATTACATATTATTAGCTATATGTGCTTACTACGTAGCAGAAAAGATGTGAGCAATGTGTATATGGATATTATGTGAGTGAGTGTCGTTCTTGTGCGGAGATAGTGAGTCGAGCCAAAAGTGACAAGGAGGCAGCCTTGCCTTTTGCCTTGTGTTCCCTGCCTCAGTAAAATGTAAAAGGAGTAGGGAAGAGATCTTTGTTAATAAATAGCAGTCCTCCCTCACTGACTCAACTAACTAACTGCTGCTCTGTACTGAGAAGCTGAGAACAAGAGCTACAAGCAGTGAAGTAACAGAGTACAGAGAGTACATAGAGAGGCAGGCTGCTGTTGTGTGTGTGTGTGTGATGATTTGATGTAGCGGAGAGTGCACACCAACTCACATCACATCGCATCACCTAAATACAGCATTCCCATTATCTCATTCCATTTGCATGGCATGAGCAACCACCGTCCTAGTCTTCGTCTAATCTTCGCAGCACACGGTCCACACTCCCAACAACTCTCCTCACTACACAACAACACAACAGATTTATTTACACACTCTGAATTCTCATTCATTTGATTACTAGGAGGATAGGACGGAAAGGTCCAGGATTCTTACCTTCGTAATTCGTAGTCCTAGTCTAGTATAGAAATGCAAAATGTAAACTGCACTTTGGCAAGTCGCATTCATTTCTTGTGAGTCCGAGTGCCCATTCAAAGGACTAAAAAAATCTCTTCTTCTCTCAACTTGAACATCATTAGCCCAAGATCCTCCGTTCACTTCATTTAATTTTATCTGCATTTCTGCTGGACTCAACTCCTCGTAAACTCCTATCAAATTAATGTTCCATACAAACAGGGAGATAGTGGTGCCGAAAAAGTCTTTTATGGCCCTGCCTCCCCTAATAAACTGAGTTATTGCATTGCATCTCCAATCTGTTCCTACATTTACTATTCCTACTATAAATGAACAACTCTGCATAGCAAAGGAAGATTATTATTACCTATCTACTGCCCAAACGTATACTACTTATACTATAGACTCATTCACTCACTCTACTGTACTATAGTAAACTACCGCAATAATCATGAACTGGATTGCTTCGTCAACAGTGATGTCGTGGCATTTATTGTAAAAAGAAAAGAAAATTGCCAAGATTGCTGACTGTAAAGCGAGAGATTGATATTAGACTTGTAAACATTTATGGTTACTAAACACCTCGAATCCTTAATATTCATCTGATTACAAAAAAGGACTTTGCTTTACTACATAGTGGGGACGCAGAGAGTCATATGATTACGTATGCATGAAAGAAGGAGATAGAACGAAGTGAGAGATTAGTGGTTGAGTGAAGAGAAGAAGAGTCAAGGTATGCGTACTTATTATAAATCCATTAGATGCTTTGCTCCTGCTGCCTCGTTCTGCACATCTGAATCGTGAATGTTTACTAATAACAGAGTTCACTCATTCAGTGTGGAGCAAGGAAGAATCCGACTTTGCTGTTCAGCACACAGAACGTTTTGAGGCAGGGAGACTCGACGTGGACTATCTCTGCGAGTGAACTTCATTGAAACGTGATCTGGCTGTTGGACGGTTGTTGGTTGGGGAAGACGAGAGATGAGATTAGGCGAGGACGAGCACTACTCTCGCCTTTGTCTCACAAAAAACATCGAGGATATCGTTCACGCAACTTGAGAACTGCTTTTTGGTCTAGTTAGCCTGACATTGACATTGACACTGCACTCGAACCACTTCTGCTCGCTCGGAATCAGTGCCGACGTCCTGCAACTCCTTGCACTCTCACACAACAGCTAAGCAAACAGTCTCACTCCTTCAGCTCAGGAGGATCAGCACGGACACACAACAACCGCCGCTCACTCACTCACTCACTCATCTCCCCATCGCCGGCCACACCATCTTCGCCTTGGGTCCAATTCCACGTTTGCACACTTTTCTCTCACCTTCACCTTCAGTCTCCCACTCCACACAGCTCAACTCAACTCAAAATATAACGACGCGAATTAACAGTATTACTCAAAACATTCATCAATAATTATTAAATAGCTCTCCAATTAAAGCAACTGAGAAAACTGTGAATTAGTTCATACGGGTGCACTGGACTCATCATTGAAAACATTGGAAGAGTACAGGCCAAAAATACTTTGAATAGAACAAGAAATTACTTAGTAGTAGTGCAGGATAAATATATAGCACGTCCCATTCACAGCCACAACAAATACTTATTTATTTATATCAAACCGCAGAAGAAGACGCAAGTACGAGTTGATTCTGTCCGTTGACACGGTTCAACTTACGATTGCTCGTGTATTACGACGTATCTCATATTTTTACTGATTGTTGGGTGGAAGTGGTGGAAGGTATCGGGAAGACGGGAGGAAGGAGACGACGACAAGTGCCAACTGCGATTCTTCCTATAAATAGTAGACTCAATTAAACTTGATAGAACTTCGCGAGTACATTAGGAATCTACCTATTGCTGCACTCGGAACATCTGCCTGCCCTGCCCTGCCCTGCCTGCACTGGGAACAAGCAAACCAAACTACCTTGACTCCCAATCTCCCTGCCTCTTCTCAACTCTCTCGACTGCCGGAGCAAGGAACACATGTGTTTTCCAATTAGCTCCTTTTAGCATCATCACCCGGCGAGGACTACTTACTCACACTCACTCGACACACGACGCGTACCTGCCCACGCTCCTCAACTCAACTCATCTTTAATTCCAACATCCAAGCTTTGCCGATTTTAATTCCAAGATTTCACCGGGCGGGATGAGACGCGACGAGTCTTTGAATATGTGGTCGTCTGAGGGCCAAATCCTGTCCAGCTGTTTCCTCGCCACTCAACAGGCCAAGCTTCCCTTCCGCATTTCCCTCCTCGTTTTCCTCACTGTCGTCCTCAATCAAGTCACTTCTTCTTATGGTAAGTCTCATTAGCCTTTTTTAATGCAGAGACATGGAACCTTTAGCTTTAATCCTATTCATCCCTAGGCTCATTTATCCTCATTCATGCAATGGAAACAACTTTTTAGCACTCTTCCAGTCAATGTGTAGAGCCCTAGCTCGTTTCCTACATGATTTACGCTTTGAGTGAGCAGGTGAGTGAGGTGTAGTGTATGCCTTTATTGCTCCGCGGAGCTGTTCTGCTCTGAGACTCACTCCAATAATGTTCACCAATTCACCACTCTCTGCTTTAATTCCAACTACTATACTACTTACCATCGTGTCCACATTGTTTACATCTTAGTACAGTAAGGTCGCTCAGTTTTTAATAGTTCCTAGGAAAATGTTGCCTGATAGCATTTTATTGCCATGATGTACGTGTAGCATAGCACGCATCTACTTCACCTAGTACCCATTAGAAAATAAACAGGCATAGTGCCATGTAACTGTGGAATGAACGAACATTTCACATCTTATACGAGTAATACGAGTACAATGTATCCACAGATATCTCAATGGTTTTATTATATGCATACGTTCCTGACTATTGCCTAACATTGCTCTCGTGTTATGTAAGTAGCTGTAGGATGCTGTGATTTTTTCATTCATGTTGTAAGTAGTTAGGTAGCTAGCTGCATATAATGTTTCTTATACTAGTACGTAATTGTGGTGGTAGTAGTGAAAGGACACGTGGACTCCTCGACTCAGCCTCTGCTCTGCTGCCTGTTTACATTAGGCCACTTATTAGTATTTGTAAATAGTTACGTACGTTGGGCACACAAAGGGGAGAGGAAGCAAAAGCAAACGTTGCTTGGCTAATTTGTTTGAGAGAACGTGAGAGGCTCATTTTTCGCTCACTTTCATTCAATGACCATGACAGTGACAACGCAACGGCCCTAATGTCACACAATTCCAAGACGGATGTAATTGTGCTGCAATAATGCACATCTTTAGAGGACACACGCAAGTTGCTGTATGAGCTGAGAGAAAGCAAAGAAACTAGTAATCACCGTTTTAAGAGTAATTACCAGAAAATGTAATGATGAACATTTGTCTATTCAGACATCAGGCACACAAATAAGTTAAAATTGTTGTAAAAGGAAACGATCAAACTTTTCTCATTACACTCCTTCCTAATAGAATTTCAAGTTTCAAGGCACTTAGGCCTTGCTCTTCGTCTTTCTCTATCGCGCGGAGCCCGAATAATTCCTCTTAGATTTACATTTGTATTGTTTCATTTCTTTTATTCGATTTGGATGCCGGATGCATGGCTGAAGCTGAAATGGAACTGCGTTTCGTCTGCATTTAGCTGATTGAGTGAATGAGTGGAATTCTGCTGTTCGCAGATCAGGATGTTATGTTGTTCCCTTCAAGGAGCGTATCACTGTCAGTCAATACAGAGCAAAGGGCTCCTTTGCATGTCACAATCTCACAATCTACGCCGCTGATTTAGCTCATTCCTCAACGAATTTCATTTCTTGGCAGCTTGAATAGCCAGAACGCAAGGAAGCCAAAACAGAGCAATTATAGTCTGATCTTCTTTAATTCAGCATAATCTAGGCCCACGCATAATAGAGCATGTGCTATAATTCATGTTCCAGGAAGAATGACAAGAATGCTGGAGTGGGGACTTGTCCCTTGTCTTTAATTTATACGCCTCTGCCCAGCATCCATGTATGTGTCACTGCAAATAACATGTATGTTATGAATGTCTTTATGGAATGAAAGGATTTAGATTGAGTTGTATAACTGAAGCTCATTGCTCTCTATCACGTAACGTCGAGTAACGAGCAGAGATCAAAAGTGTCACGTAATTTAATATGTACATTGTACATACAGTGTTATTCTGCTGTGCCACATTTTTAGCATTTAGACCGAATCAGCAGAGTTTAAAGAACTAAGCCCCGAAATTAAAATCGCAAAAACATACTTACCTTCAACAACATTCCAAGGCTGAGAAAGCAGTTTCAAAAGTTTGTCAACCTAATAGTAGGCTATGTAGCTACCATATATAAATGTATATAAAGAAACTAAATTATACTAAAATTGTGCAACTGTCTTTCATTGACGACAGATCTATTGATCCTTAATATTTTTTATGTAACTGACTAGTTTTCCCACTATTCCTTAGCACAGCGACGTAGTAATCTCAGTTAATATTATATTATTGTAAGTAAATTTGTTATACTAGAGCAGTTACATTGATTTTGCGTAGTGGACCGAAAATAAGTAGGTAGGTACTACTACTGTCCAGTCATCCAGCCTATCCAGAAGGAAATAAACATAATGCACTACCCAGCATCCCTCACCTCCTCAGTAGTCGAAGCCATGGATTTGTAGTATTTTTATGTAACAAGGACGCATGCAGAGCAGTCGTCTTTGTAACATTACGTACCTATCTACATATGTATATAAATTATGTAGATGGTGTAACTACTTTTATATTTACACGCAACTTGGTGCTATGCTCCAGAAGCAGGGATGTTTACTTCTATTTTGGACGAGTTTATCTGCCCAAGTTGACTCCTTATAAATTGATAGCTTTAGTTGGCATATAATTTATGAGTGTATGGCTAAGTGTGTCCATTAAGTGTGTAGTTGTAGTGTAAATGTGTGTGTGTGTCACGTTACGTAGTGTAAAATGGTGACAGTAGTTACAGAGATGGTGAAATAGTAGCTACTTGAAAGTTAAATCAGTTAATGTACCTCCCTCTGAAGCGACAGTAACAAGCTTATCAATCTCCTGCTAATTACCTTTTCATTCGTTCTGAAGCGTATACAACCGATAAAGACTAATTTACGGCGCTCATAACACGCGTGAAAAACTTTTGTGTATAGACCATTAAATCCACACGCATTCAGTCCCCATCTCTCTCCCTACTAAATATCTCTTTCTTCACAACCTCTTTCGTTTTTGCCAATTAAGATTCACTTTTTCTCCCTCTTATTTTGTCACGGCCTGCATAAGTAGACTTTTATTACTTACACTAATCCAAGAAAGGCATGTCTCATGGAGAAGATGCAGCAGCAGAGGGATTTCGATTTTCGACCAGTAGTGGCCTGACTCAGCCCTTAGTAAACAAATTAATTGTTCTTTCTACCTACCATAAGAAAGTCGTCGCGAGTTGGCTAGAACTGTTTATAAAATGCGTTTAATTTCATAATTTTGTGAAGAAACAGAATTTGTTTCTCAATGATTCTAAATTCTATGTCCAACAAAAATTGACTCCTTCGCCCTGCCACCTAAAAGTGCCTTCACAGAGAGCATATTATTTGTCCAGGGTAATTTAGTATATAATATTACAGTAGGTACCTGTGCTATGTAGTAGGATTGTACTTGCACAGTTTTGCATTTGCATGCAATCATAATAATATGAACTTATTTAGGTAGGTAGGTACGTACTAATTTGTTCTGGCTACTAGTAAAGATATAAATTGATCATCTGCATCTGCTTAAAGATAATTTTAATGTCTGTCACCGCTTAATGCATGTAGTGGCTGTTATTTTTAACTATTTTAAAATGAGGGCCACGAATCGCTGGCCATCGTCCGTCAGTGCATTGTCCATACACATTGCCAAAGAGTACATCACATGACAGTCCTGAATGCTATTATGGTTTCAAGTGGTTATTTAAAGTTTTTTTAAGTAGCCTGTTTATCTTTTCTGGCTCACCTTTAGCCAAAGTCCCTCGCATTAATTTAAGCGTTACTTTGCTATTATGCATATATTGACTAGGTATGTGAATGTAGACGAACATTATCTTCGTACTTGCTTAGAAGCACGTAATAATTCATTTGCCATCTTGATGTTTATTAATATCTTTCATGCCTACCTTTACCGCTCTGCTAATCTATTATTCCTCTTGATTTACTCTCTTTACTTCTAGCCTGCATGGGTTGGGAGGCATCATGCGTGAAACTGGCGCCCATTTAATGTGCTTGTAATGGCTTCTGAATTTCAAAATCACTTTTATCTTATACAGACTTATAAGGATGGTAAATCGCAAATAACGATGAAATGAGTCAATGGTACACGTACGTGTGATAAATTAAATAACAAGGCAAAACATGCTACTCATCGCACTGTTTACTATACAAGTCAGCAATAATCAGCATAGCCACATAAGCACTCATACTTATTTTATTAAGCTGAGGAAGCAACTCTATGTGAAATGTTTGTCCGTCTGCCTGTGTCTGCGTGTAAGTCTATTCGATACATCATACTCACTAACGCTGAAAGCATTGACATAATGCAGTCAAAATGTTCACGCGTTCTTGAGATAAAAAAGGAAGTTTCGTATTGAAAATGAGTGAAATCGGACACATTCCTATTGGTAAAGGGGTGCAAAAA
>JABASI010002890.1:0-18091 GCA_019776505.1 Tomocerus nigrus | reverse complement strand
TTAAGTTAACATACGACCTGGTGAAAGTCATGTCGTTCTACTTAATGTACCAGAATGAAAATAAAGAATCTTATGGCCAAGTCAAAGCCAAATTCTACTTACTTACTCAGTGAAAATATGGCCGATTGGATTTTCTGACTAATATTATACTCTACATAAGGATCTCTGTTAAAAGAAACAATTCCATAAAGATTCCTATTACCATGCTTCTCTAAAAAAAAGCAAGAAATAAAATTGCAAGAACACAGTACGAAATTCGCAATTTTTTATACACATTAAAAATGCCACGTAGTAATAAAACTATAATCGATTTTATACATTTATACTGCTAATAGAATAGGTAAAGTGTTGCAAGTGCAACTCAAACATTAATAATTTGGTTTACTATGAGATTGTAGATAAATAATAGATGATTATTCTGAAACACAATTAACATAATATTATTATGAATCATAATAAGCAATATTTTGCCTAGCACAGCTTATATCAAACTGAGAGACATAATTATTAGGTACTTCCGTTAAGGAGGTTTGAAAATTATGAATAAATCTACTCATATTTTTCGAGGGTACCATAACAGAAACAAATATTTTCAAAATTAAAATAATGGTATTCCAAAAAAAACCCATTTTTTGTAATGGAATGGGATTAATGAAAAGAAAAAAAATATCTCGATTTCAATTGCATATTTAGAGGAAGACACTATAAGACAGTTGTGACTTTGTGACTATCAACTCCAGGTGTCCCAAATATATTTTTTCTCTTCTTGTTTTGAAATTTTTTACAACCCTGCACGTTTTCTGAAAATGTCTCGGTTTTTAAGATTTCTTAGTTGAATTATACAGCACGCCACTGCGCGAAGCTGTTCCATGGAATTTTTATGGGAAATATTTTGTCGCTGCTGTTTGGCATTAATTGTGTTTTACGGTGGGCAGCATTTATGAAGCTACAGTCACTCCTTAAGCTAAATGATTTTATGTACACACTAATGAGATGTCGCAATGTAACTATTTTAGGTGTAATTCTTTGTAATTACAAAAGTTCGTAGACGGAATGAAATTAGATGTAATTGTGAGTATTAGGAATGTCATCCTGCAATGTCTATCATAGGACATAGCATAGCTAATAAAAATAGTCGACTAAAGTATTAGTCAGCACAGGTTGACTGGAATTAAAGAGTGGCTATAAGTAATCTGTCTGTACATACTAAGTACCTGTGTCTGGGTCTAGCTAGGAAGGAATGAACGAGCGACGAACTGTTGGGAAGGATTGATTGGAGAGAAGTAGGAAGAGAAAGAAAGAAGTAACTTGTGAGAGCCGAGGATTGTATCGGACCCAATTAATTTCCCTTCCCTTACTTCACTTCCCTTCACTAGATTCTCTCTCTCTCTGTTTTCAAGAGTTTTTCTCAGACTCCCCGCTCCCAAACGTCTAACTAGCAATGCACGCTAGTAGAGTAGAGACGTTGTTCGTGAACGTGAATATCCTCTGAAAGAGAAATCGATTGCAGAATCTCATCATTTTGTTCAATTGAGAGCAAACCATAGTTCAGTGATAGTTTCAAATAGCGATATAAATTAACTTCAGTCTTTCTCTCCCCACTCAACTACCTACGACCTACCTACCTCTCTTCTAAATTCCACACTATTAACCGAAATTGCTCTCATCTTTATAATTATGTTTACCCAACGGGAGAAAATATCATACCACCAATCTATGTTTTCACTTATACAAGAATATTGCAGTTGATAATTATTTATAGGTGTTCACATCATTTCTAGAGCAGATTTATAGTATTAAGTACGAGAAGTGAATATATCTACATAATAATTTTGTAATTATGTACAATTTTCGCCAAATGCAATAAATGTTTATTAAAGCCGAAATCATACATACGTAATTTAATCCCCGATTCTCCAAAACAGATTAATAACAAAGATTCCAGGAATTTATATTTGGTTAGGTAACAGACTAACTGTACCAAAATTTTAAAGTATCTCGACAAATGGGTATATCTATAACTTACTTAAAAATCAGGGTTTCACTTAAGGGTGACTCCCAATGGGCATTTTGAGAGTACCCAAAGCAATGTAACAGAAATCTTTCACAGCTCACAATTTTTCCCCAAACGCTACGAAACGTTCCGGCAAAAATCGATTTTTTAAAAAATTATCTAGAGCACTCAAAGGCCAAAAGGAATTGTTTTGGGTCAGAAGGCAGTTGCCTACAACTTCCAAGATAACGGGAAATCTTTATAGCCTTCGGCTATTGCCTTCCGACTCAAAACAATTACTTTTGGCCTTTAGGTGCTCTAGATAATATAAAGTCCGATTTTTGAGGAAAGTTTGGTAGCGTTCGGTGAAAATTTGTCACATGTGGACGGTTTCTGCTAATACATTGGCCTGAGTACTCTCAAATTGCACATTGAGAGTCACCCTTAATTGCAGCATTAATTTTATACTATAGGCGATTTATACTAGAACAAAATTAATGTTTTTCTGATTGAAGGCCAATGCAGTGTATGCAAGTGTAGTGGCATGTATAGCTATTTAATTTCTGGTATTTTCGGTCGAGAATTGCACAGATCTTAATTTGTGATGATGACAGTGGGAAATAAATAGTAAAATAGGAAATATAAATTTTAAGGTTGTACGATATTCGGTTGCACATTGGCACGGTTGCAGCAATACATTTTGTCAGGTGAAGTCAAGTTGGGCAATTCAATCTAAGTATTCTATCTCATTCCATTCTGTGGCACTGGAATCCATCCATCTCATTCCTTCCATAGCAATAATGCGAGGAGTAGAGCCTCCGTGTTCATTCATTCACTGCTGTTTTTATCTTGAGTGTCGCACGGTGTCTCCGTCTTGAATCTTCTCTTCGACGACGACAATGAATGAATCCTCGTAGCTACTTCTCCGTCTGTCTGTGGATTTGGATTAGTTTCTGTCCTGCCCTGACTTACATTACATTTTGTTGAAAGAAAGAGGCTACTAAGCTGATAGCATATTAGCTTTAATATATTGCTGGTATATTTTAGAGGAGGCTGCCGTGTGCATTTCCAGAATGGTGGGCAATAGCTCTGAACTGGAATTCTTGGCTTCTTTCTCCTATAAAACACCATTCTCGTATTCTATACATACTTTCTGTCGAGAACTTTCACTCGGCAAAGAAAAGAGTGAAATTCTTCGAGTTGAGTGAGAGGGAGAAATATTCCTGGCTATAAAATAACTCAAGATGGGATGTGAAAAAAGAAGAAGAGTGCTATATATGTTCTGCATAAGTCGCCATGCAATGTCTCGCCGGACGCTTTTTATCAAAGAATTTCAAAATAAATGGATACAAAACGATTTTATTTTCCAGTAAATTAAATTGTACGCATATTTTTATGGGAACTACTCAGGGATTGCTAGACTTTTATAGCCTATTTTCAATTCCATTTATTGTTACCTATTCTAATGGAAAGAGACACTTAGAAATCCGTAAGAAACACGTACGCCGTCTGTACGGTCTCGACGAACAACTCATTAATAAACATGGCAACGCATTCCTTTCATAATAGTAATAATAATAATTCGGCAATCTTTGAGTGTGTTGCTATTTCTTTCGAAGTATTACCCGCTGAACTCACTTAATTTTAAAAATCCTAACAGCTTTGCGCACGCGCACGAACAGAGTAGCACTATTGCGACTACGTGGACTGTGGAGCTTAATTTATGGATTTCCTCTATAATCGAGCTAGATGCCTTTGTGTGAGCTTTACTCACATAATATTTTATTGCTATTAGATTTTTAAATTGTTGTGACCGCCAAGGGAATATGGACGGGCTAGTCAAAGAATATTTTGATGGCTCAGAAATTATTAGATTGGATGAATAAGTATGAATAGTTATCATGATTATTTCTAATGCCCTAAGAAGAGTTAACGACTCATAAATAGACGGAATTTTCGTGGATGTACTTAAGTTAACCTCGCCTGACACATTTTATCATTTACACGATCAGTAAAACGGGGAAGGGAGAGAGAGGAAGGTGAAAGTTGTTTTCTCTCGCACAATCATATGTTCCATTTCACATGATCTATAGTCAGTGATATCAGTTAGATTATATTTGACTTCCCGTTCTACTTTCTACTTAAAGCCCGTTACCATCCATGCATCGTCCCCATTAAAAGTGCATGGAATATTTTATGAGCTCTTCTCCTCCCATCCCATTCTCAGATAAATAGACAGCCAGGAAAAATAGTTAAGGATTCAACTTAAGTTTGCACAGAAACTCTTTGTTGATGCTCTATTACTTTTTATTCCCACTTTGTGCCATCGGATTTCTCCTTATCACTCTCTGTCTCCGCATAATTTATCACAATTCCTCCGACTACTATGCACACGACACAAGTAATCTCACCCATATTATTATTATTATTATAAACTTTATGTAAACTAATATTTTCAGAAGAGGCTAATCATACGCCACCATTTCTCCGCTTTCCCGTCAGTATGAAATATTATTTAATTGTTATAAAACTCGACTACTTTTACTTTTTTTAATCGTTCCAATTTCAACACATGACACAGTCACAGAAGAATCATCGATTTTTTGATTGTTTAGACTTTATACATTATCCGATTACCGTCATTAAACCAGTCTGACAAAATAGACAGAAATAAATACCTACTTATACTTAGTTACACATGTTTTATTAACAAAATTCTATTGTACCAATTTTGATAAGTTGTACTTATTATTTAAGATACTTACACTTATAGTAGTCGTATTACAATTTTTCACCTTTGTCACAGATTCTGACTGCTGATGTTTTCTATTACAGGGTTCCAATGCCTACGTCCGTGACCAGTGGTACCATTCTATAATTTGGAAGGTAAGATTTGTTTTGTCAACTATTATATTAAAATACTGGTAAAACTCTTAGGTAGCTACTTTATAGAAATGACTATTATGTCTGCGTCTCTATCCTGTCCGTCGGAGGGACTGTCTAAGCTACTTACTGTCTTACTGTCAATAAAATAGTTGAATTGGAAACCGCTGAATTGTGAATATGGCCTCATTTTCCCATCGTAAATTTAGCCATCGGAGGTTTCTCAGTCCATGTAATATTTGCGCTGACAATACAATGTAGCTCGTAAATGGATAGTGATAATTCTTTTTAAAAAAGTTTGAATCCGTTTCGGAGGTCTAGTAAAGTATAAAGACCGTTTCTATAAGGAAGTGAGAAATTGAACCTGGAAATTGGAAAGATTGTGATAAAAGGGGGCGTTTCTATGAATTTCACTGTTTACCTGCTAAATCATAATTTATCACTGACGCTATACACAAAATTAAAAACAAATTATTTGGGTATACCTGCCGATACTGTTTGCTTGCACGGCATTTTTATTGTGGATTTAAAATGTTTTTTTAAAGTGAGGACTACAAAGGAGCTAGAGGGATTCAGCTTTAATAACATTCGAAATCGTATGATTTCTGGGAAGAGGATATTTACAGGGTATAATATCTTGGTAGGTAGTTTAATAAGCATTTTGCTATTATTTCTGCTGGTAGGACGAGGAGTGCATAGTGTGATTGCCTGATATATTTGTAGTGACTCTCCTCTCCATAGCGTCTTAAATTGGAGTGAGTCAAGAAAGTAATTGGGATTTCGGTACGGGAAGTGAGTGGTTTGCCTTAGATTGATCTGATGTGAAATCATAAGATAGTATCTCTGAAATCTCCTTACGTGACATACGAAAGCTATCTTCCAACTCCAACGTCTACTTAGAGAGAGAAATAGGGGAAGGTGGTTGAAAGGTCTTTATAAAATGTTCGGCTAGTACTTTGAGATATTTCTGCGTTAAAATGGAGAGTTCCGGAGGCTGTGGACTTAGCGTTAAAGTAAATATCAGTAAAGACTAACAGGGAAGAATCCTCCTTAGCCAACAAGGTGAGTCGTGAGGACGTAACGCTGCAGCTTTGTGCTTACTCGTTGCATTGCTTCATTTCGATGGTTTTTAGGGATCCTCTCTTCTGACTGACTCTTTCCATAGAATGTAACTACCTTCATTCTATTCTGGCCAACTACCTAAGCTCTCTTTTCATCTTCTCCCATTACATTTACAAGCTTTACCTCTCCCCCTTGTCTCCTTAGCTTAAGCTTCAATTTCTTTCTTTTTAACATTCTCCGATACTTAAATGGCAAAAATGTAGCGACGCAAAAGTCATAATATGCTACTTAATACTCCATATCTAAGTATAAAAACCTAAAAACAGTACCGTACTGATACTTATAATATACAGTACGGTCCACGTATCACTAACCATACGACTTTCTTTCCACTTATGTGATATTTCAACTTTTAACGCACCACATTCTTTTTCACGCCGCAATAGTACACCAAAATCTTTTTCACTCCTCAATAACACACCTAAATATTTTCCATATTTTAATAGCAAACCGAAAGTTTACACAACTTTTGTACACCAACATTTTTTTCACATTATTAAACTTTCACCTTAATTTTATTAAAGTGAAAGTGAGGAATAAAAATTTTAGCGTCCTGCGTGTGTGGGAAAATAAAAAATTCCAGTTATTTCATGGAGACTGCCCTAGGTCAAATGATTCTTGAGCCTCCCTGTATTTTCTAAATAAAGATAAAAAGCAAGCAGTGCCTATATAAGATGCCACATAAATAAGTAATAGATAATTGGGATATTCTTTTTGAATCTGTTTCGTTGACTATTTTCCTGGATATGCGGTTTTCTATCATCACGTCGAAAACTGAGCATTTAAACTTTCCAGGTTTTTTTCTGGGTATCAATAATTAATGATTGCATTCTATTTAATTGTTTGGTGCTTTGAAATCTTCAAGTTAGGGTTTTAAAAGAAGCATTTACGCTGGAAGCGTGTATTATGGCTTATGGCGCCCAGAACTATATGCTACTGATACAATGTGTAAGTTTCCTCTATATACAAAGAGGAAATTGTTTAAGGGAAAGTAAAGTCTGGGAAGTTGTGCCACTCCATTCCTACAGCCATTTATTTTTTCATTCAACTCACGAACGCACTTTCTTCCGTTTGGGCTTCCATTGCAATGAAACTTCATTCATTGGAATTTTTCGGCACAAATATTATATCCGTACAATATCTCTAAATATAGACACATACTGTGTGTTACAAAGTTTTAGTTCCACATTACATCATCATTATTATTATTACTGTTTTTATCTTTCAAGTAAATGCACTTTGATACTGCGTCTTATATTTATTTGGGGCAGTCAACATTGTTATTTCGTTTTTTTGTGGAACTATTTTTGAAATAACTGCAGTGATATTGTATTAAATGCTGTTTATCTATAGGACACACTTAAAATCTTCAGGAAAAGGGACAAATCACAGAATTAATGAATTCGCATCATTATTGCGTGAAAGGAATTCAATGTGTGCTGCAAGAAAAGCTGGCGTGTCCTGTTATTGTAAAAATACATACCTAGTGTAAACAAGTAAAAGTAATACATTCAATGGGAATACTTGAGGCATTCAAATTTAAGTATGTTCAATCTCCATTCTCTACTGTTTATTTTAGTAAGTAGGAACTGGGCTCCCATTTCCTAGATTTATTCAGTGTATTTCATTTTTAATGCAGAACAGTGCTTGAAAAAGCGTTTGGTTCTCGTTTTGATTTAATACACAATTTTTTTCTGTTCTATGTACACATCGTAGACATGTCATGAATACAATTTGAATGATGTGCTCGAAAATTCATAGGATGATGATGGTATTTTTCTAATAGATATTTTTCTTTCTTCAAAAATGGATACCTATATATCTCATAGATATATATAAGTATACGATAGATACATACATAAATGCAATGTAGTCATTAAGTCATTACAGATCAGTTCACATTGAAGAAAGATGGAGCATTTCTAGCGCACATAATATCAAAGGTGCTCTCTTTTCTCAACCTATCTTCTGAGTAACTCTTTAGTATCTTTTCATTTTGTGAATCGGAGACATTTGAATACATGTACTTGCATTTTACATGCAATTTGCATTAAAATGTGAATTTTATTAAACATCCGGATACATAATTCCATGGAATAGTCCATATGACTCTCTCCCACGTTCCACTTAGTAGGGACTAGGGACATTACAAGAGAATCAGAATTAAAGTTATTTATTAATTTTCATTTTGTTACTGCACCAATTCAATTTTACCAATTCAATGCCGGTTTTTGGCATTTTCAATAAACCAGTAATAATGTACTATAATTAATGCTAGATAGATCCGTCGCCTTTTACTGTCTGCTGCTACTTCTGGAATATATTCCGAAATCAGTAGGTACTATTTAACATTTTTTTGTCTTTGCTGGTTAATGTTTATTGCTTTTTTGAGTTTGATTTTTCAAAATTCCAAATTAAAACTTTGTAGCCGACTCCTCTCTATATTACCGTCGCTTGCATTACACAAATAAAAATATATTCATTCGTAGGTAAACATCCAACACACTAAAGAATTTCGACAAAGAATAATTTTGGTCAACTCCCCTCTTATTTAAAGACAAATGTAGTCCACTCGACAGGGCAGGGCAGAGAAAAACGAAGGCACAGCAGTTTACTTTTAAAGAAGAGTTACAACGAATTGTCAAGCTTGTGAGTAAAAACTCTTGAGTTGACTGTTGTTGACTCGACTTGTACGCACTTGACTCTCCATGTCATCTTCAATTCACTTTCTCGGGACTTTGATGGAAGAATTCAAAGTACTATCCAGATTCCAGTTACATGCAGCCACCCATGTCATACATGCCCCATCCTATTAATATCATCACTCATTTTATTCGATTGTCACCGACAGAATACATACTTGGCATAGTTCTTTGCTATAAAACTACAGAATGGCAAACTGACCGGTTGATGATGACCACTTTCTCTTTTCCATGCTACACAATAACATCACGTTTTGCTTTTATTTTTGAGAAAAATCGCTGAAAAACTTGAAAGAATTACAAAGAGAAGTAAAATATTCAACAAAAATTACTTTTATTTTGTTGGTGAAAGTTTCATATGAAATTAGTACACGGAAAGAGAAAGTGAGCTGTAAACGATTTACCTTGTCATTCTGTAGTTGTAATACATTATGCGACAAGGGTAACATGTGGTACAACTTTTTCCACTTTTTCATTTCACATTTTTAAGCTAAATAGGACACCAATTGTTTTTCAGACCTGCCCAACTAATTTAGACTTTCACCACTTTCTTCGAGAAGTTCCTCTAGAAAGTGAAAATGGAAAATTTGCTAGGAAAAGCGTGGAAAAGAATGTTGGTGTACTATTTAGCGTAAAAATGCGAAATGAAATTTACATCGTGAAAGTGTACAACAATTTACATTTGCCACATACTGTAGCAGTGTTGGTAAGGAGTTGAAAATATATGTGTAAGTGAAAAAGTGTTTTTACGAGAAAAATATGTAGATAATTAATATTGATTGGTGATAGAAGGAGTAAATGATGGGTGAAGGAATGTAATGCATTTTATTTAGTGGACTACTTGAGAGTTAGTATCTGTCTATCTGTCTATCTACTCATCCTTTCTCTATAAAGAGTACAAGTAGATCAATGCCACTTTCTGTGTTGTAATTCTACGTGTCTGCCTGTTTCCTCTTGGATTTTTATTGAGTCTATTAGGATAAAGTCGTATAGGCACTTTTCGTGAGAGAGAGAAGTTGCTACTAAGAAACTAAGAATCTAAGTAGTAGGGCATGACGATAGAAGAAGGAAGTAAATAAGTGCAGAAGCCATATTTCTCTGTATCCATAGAATAAAAAAGAGTGAAAGTTCTGTAGTCGCGTTTCGTTGCAACGTCAAAGTAATTCTTTTAAGTGCCCCACGTCTGAATTGAAGTATTAATAACGAAAGGAATCTGCACTCTTTCACTATCTCTTATCTTTTTCTATATGAAGCCATCGTCTAAAGTTGGCTTTGGATTTGAAGAATGTAAAATATTGTATTTATTGATATTTTCCTTTCTCCTCGCTTTCTTTTCTCTGTTTTTGTTCTTTGGAGATTGAAAGTCAAAGCATAGCGACGACATACTAATAATATGGGCTGGTCATTGTTAGTTTTCCTTCGTAGTAATTCTCTCTATAGGAAAATATGAAGCTGTCGTCCTTTTTTTCATTTTCTGGCTCTATTTTTTATTTATAAGTGAACGTACAAGAGTGGACCATCCATTCAAAGGAGGGGGATCATAAAGAATATACACTACTCCCGTTCCCGTTGGCTCCTTTCACTATATTCCAAGTAAAGAGCCTTGTGGCAACAAAATATTATGTGCAGCTCTCCTTATATAAGAAATAGTTAAGATAAAATCTACTCTATACACAGAATTTATATTGCGTACAATTATTTATAGGAGAATAAGAGTATCTGTAGCTAGCTGGCTAGTAGTAGTAGCTCAGTGAAGTTATGTAATGCATTTGTCCGAGTGCTTCTTCCCCCTCCTTTTATTTTCAACAGACTCTCAATACTCGTTTCAGAAATGACTCCTACTTACTTTCTCCCAAGAAAGTGAAGACGCATTTGTAGCATAACCAACAGTACATTAGGTACTTACCGCAAGGTTATTCTAAAGCTCCTTTAGGCCTCACGTTCCTTTCCCTTCTCTTCTCTTCAATACAAAAGCTCCTTTAGTCTTTCTCCTTCCATTCTTAAGATCTATGTACCTTTGCTGCGTGAGTGAGATATTGGACGTAGGGGCAAGCCGAAAAAAAACCAAACCCTCTCTATATGTATTAGTATTAAATTTAGGATTGCATTCTTTAAGTAGACAAATACAGTGTGATTTTTTAAACTTTTACCATATAACTTTCACCAAATCAAATTTATTAGTCTCTAATTTAACCTAGGTATATATAGCTGTCATCTTTTAAGGCTGCGCTGCCCTGGGGCAAAGTGACACCACACTTTACATGTAAGTAGGTATTATTGCCTTTGGTTGTACAGATTGCATTTATTTATCAAATATCACTAAATGCAAAAAATTTTTTGATGTTTTCCGAGAGATGTGTTCGAGATATTCAAATTTTGCCACTTTCCGAAAATTTGGTGACATTTATTTAATAAATAAATTGGATCTGTCCATCCAAAGACGATAACACATTTAAGGTGTGGTGTCACATGGCCCCAGAGCAGGGCAGTCTTCAACTTTCATTTCCCTTTCATTTTGTCGAAAGTTTTATGAAAAAGTTTGATTTTGTATTGCAAAGCGGTGAGAAAATAATTTTGGTGAGCGACGTCGATAAAAAGAAATGGTGAAAGTTCTATGGTGAAAGTTTAAAAAGTCACTCTGTCTGTGCAGTTTCATATTTTGAATGGAATATATATTTAGAGAGTCAGGATTTCAAGAGCAGTCTCTAACAGGATTATAGTGTGGTCAGTGTTGTATTTTTAATACGTTAGTGCTGAACTGAAGTTAAACAGACGAAATGGCTTGGGCTTCGGGATCTGGGAGAGGCGATCCGAGGAAGAATGCTGAACTGGAGTTGATGGATAGGGGAAAGTATGCGTACGAGAGTAGCCATGCACTTGTCCACCTAATCCAATCCAGAAAAAGAATGTGTTGCTCCTAATATATAACTGCACTATATAGTATTTATATATTTATACTATATGTATGTCTACGTATATATTTAGCACAGACAGAACAATATGTACTGCTAATGCATGTGCAGGACTTGGAAATCAATAAAAGGGATTTCTCTGAAAAGAAAGAAATGCTCGAGCTTTCTTTCACTGGATTTCACTCTATCTGCATTATTTCTTATTCCCTTCACTTCAATGTTCTTTATTAATAATCTCCGGTGCTCTATCCCTCCCGCCGACGTAGGATAAACTTTAAAACCTGCAAGTGACAGACTGCTTGAAAAGGAAATTGATTACCTACTACTTTTACGACATTGTCTTTTCTGTTCGGGAGGATGACATCAGCTTATCTTTCAGACCATGCATGTTTGATTTAATACGGGCCATCAGAACTACATAAATAATATTATTATGTTCTTTGCTTTACAAATTCTACTTCAATAGAATATATACGACTTCGTAGCTATACTTTAATTATGGTAAATACAGGGTCAAATCAAAAGTAACTTGCCAAACGACTTTCTCCATGTAAATTACATAAATTTTTGGGCTCCGTAGCGCACCAAAATATTTTTTCACACCATTCTAGAATTAGACTTTCACAATTTTCACATTCCTCGAAAAATACAAGCGGTGAAAGTCTAATTTGTTAAGAAAGGCGTGAAAAACTTTTGTGAGCCCTATTTGGCGTAAACATATGAAATGGAATTTACGGGGAAAAATTCAGAGCCAAAATTGGTTTTGATGGACCCTGTACACGGATTTATTCGAAGTTTGGATACGATGAGCAAGATATTAAGATGATTAGCATAAATATTATTAGCCTAAGATTCATGTTATGTAAGACATGATTGGAAAACGTGTTCTTCCAAAACTTTCTCCAGGATGTGTAATTAATTGGGATATGTTTTGTGTTGATTTTAGAAAAATATCTTCAAATACCAAAACCTAATGCGTTCCTCCAGACGACCAGAAGTAATCCTCAAAGAACTGAAGGTGAGCACAAGATATTACGATTCTAGATCCCTCTCATATACTTAATAATGAGTTTTTATAGACGAACAAGAGCCCAAAGACACTTTTGTTTTGCAGAAAATATTTTTATAATAATGTAGACTCCTCTTGTTCTAACCTATAGAGCTTATGTATGCGCATTTGGAAAGAAGGCGAAGCATCTTTCTCTTTTCATGCACTGACACCCAAAGAAAGTTTTGCATTTAGAATTTCGCGTTAATATGGTGAAAGTTTTTAGTGTCCATAGGCATAATGCTATATGAACATAAAGGATATATATATATATATATGTATATATTTACAATGGGTAAAAGTGAAAGTGGCAAATTAGCTTTTTATTTAACCGCACTGTAATTGGCGATATGCTAAATGGTTAACAGCGGGACGTTGTTCACTTATTTAACGAAAGGAGGAGGAGGTTATATAATTTTGACTTTGTGCACACGGTTAACTAATAGCAAGTTGGATGAAAGGAGATTGGATAAAAGTTGAAACTTTATTTAGTGAGTTGTGAATGTAGTTGCTTAAGTTAAATGTAGTATGGACATGGAGTGAAATATTTTGTCGTGAAAGTTGGCTCGCTGGCCTGTATTCAATATGCAGGAGCGTATGGACGGGGCGCAGTTCATTGAAATCCAAAGTAGGCAAGTGAAAGTTGCAAGTATATGAAGAGGGCGTAGCGTGGTAATTGCGGCTGATGGAGTGATGTGAATTTGAGCTTTTGTATTGCACAGACTTTTCTCTCTAATGTGAATGTTGGTGACAGGGATCCTAATTGATTTGCAAACTCTCAAATCACTTCCACTCTCTCGATATATACTGACATTATAATATTACATTTCACTTTCACTCTTCCAGATAAGTGCATATATAATTTAGAGATATCTTCTATAGAATTCGCTAGCTAGGCAGATTGTGTCCTTTCACTCTTGCATGTCATGTCAGAGAAATTCATTCAATCTTTTCCCTTATGTGAAAACTCTGAAAATACTATATAGCCATATCCGGATGCAATCCTCTAGTGTCGCTTGCTTGTCACACAAA
This sequence comes from Tomocerus nigrus, assembly GCA_019776505.1. Lineage (NCBI taxonomy): Eukaryota > Metazoa > Arthropoda > Collembola > Entomobryomorpha > Tomoceridae > Tomocerus > Tomocerus nigrus. The sequence goes on along the minus strand of JABASI010002890.1, from coordinate 4,399 downwards.
AAATATTCCGCTCCTGAGTTTTCTCCTCATGCGGATGCATTAACGCTTGGAGGATGTTAAGCACCCCGTAATGACATTCCCATTGTATCTATTGTGCTGTATAACTGAGTGTGAGCGACTTTTACTTCCTCCTATTACATCATTATTTTATATACATAGACTTACTCTCCGCACAAGTATAATTTTACTTATAACATAAGCTCCCTTTTACTCTCTTACTACTTCACTTTCACTTTTTACTTTCACCGTTTGATTCAAAATTGCCGATAGAGTCGGCACACACTTTTCCCCCTCTGTATCAACCTAATATTTCACAAAAATACCCAAAACTTGAAAGGAACTGACATCAGCCACCTTGTTATATACATACTTACTCTGCTCAAGAAGGCAATTTAGACTTTCAGAACAATTCTATTGTTGTGCTCCTCTAGACATTTACACTTTACTTGAAAGTTCTACTTTGGCCAAAGATCCATACTCAAATCAAGAATATTTTCTCCATTTTTCTTTAAATCCCAAATATACTAGAAACATTTTAAAAGAATATGGTAGATATAAAAATATAAATATTATCGCTCGAGAAAATAATATAAATATGTTTTAGTATCACTCTGCATAGAAAAACGGAAAAACTCAATTTATTTTATTTTTAAAACAATTTAACAGATGAATATCTTGCTACGTCTTGTATAGATCACCACAATGAATTTTTTGTCAAAATTAAGGCTCAGCGAATACTGGGCCTACAATTACAAAGTTGCTATTTCTGTAAAGCAGGAATCCTCTTTTACATCCATTCCTTCCATCATTCTTAATTTTCATCCAGAATTTTGAGATATTAATGTTGTAAACTTCAAATTCAAATAATAACTTTAGTTATGTCTTCCTGAGCCTAACCCAAAATGTTAACCTGAGCCTTACATAATAATAATTATGTAGATTTTAGTCAACCATTTGGATATTTCAGCAAATCTAAGTTTAGAAAGCGTACTTTACGGAGATGTTCTATTTATTGTGCGAGTTTGAATGGTAAAATAATTAAATTTGATTAAGAGAAAGTAGGTAATCATAGTCAAGCATCGTTCAGGAGGCCAATCCACTAAGAATGGAAAGTAGCTTCGTTTTGTAGTGAAGTATAATTAAAAGGGAAGGGTAAAAGCAAGTCAAAGTAAACGAATACGAAATGAGAAATAAGTAAAGAAGATTAGATATGGATTAGCCAGAAATTGAAGAACAGCCTTGCCATAGCCAACAATACGTTTCGTCTTACACCCGAACGAAGTAAAATGGCCTTCAAAAACATAAGCTATTGTAGTGTAGACAGATAAGTACAAGCAGTTCACCTTGTATATATATAAATAGATAAGTGATGAAAAGGAAATACATCAACTCTGCCTCTAACCGGGGTACATGTATAATAAGATGTGCACCAGTCAGTCAGTGTGCAATAATATAAGTCTGTCTTCATGCTAGTCAGATTATTGGAGTTAAATGAGCCTTGAGACGAAGAAGCTCTGAGGAGAAAGAAGGCATGTTTATCTCGATAAGCCTTTCAAGTGAAATAAAGTGAAAACTTGCTGTTCCTCACGTTCAAATAATAAGAACACAACTATCGACATTGTCATTTTCTTGCTTGCTTAATTCAATACAGAGATATTGCATAACACACACAGGGCAGAGCGAAAGTAACTATACCCTAGAACTTTCTCCATGAACATGACAATTTGTCTTTTCGCGCATAAATAGCACTCCAAAAAATTATTTGTGTCATTTCTAGCAAATTATACACTTACTTCACTTTCACTTTCATAAAAATGAAAGGGAAAAGAAAGTTAAATCTTCTAAAATGAGAATGAAAAAACTTCTTAGTGTGTATTTAGGCGTGGAAAGACGATTTGTGATTTATATGGAGAAAGTTCTATGCTATACAAGGCCATACGGCTTTCTCCATCATTTTCCGTTTTTATAAAAAATAGAGCACCAAAAACTTTTTCACCCCTTTCCGAGTAAATTAACTTGTCAGCTTCACTTTTCATCAAAATAATTTTGGTGCGATATTAATTGTAAACATGGAAAACGAAATTTACATGGAGAAAGTCGTGTGTCAACTTATTTTTGATCATCCCTGTATACGGAGATAGGTGTAGTTTTGTAGCTTTTGGCGAAATTCTGTTCTAAGGCAATGCAGATAACTAATATGTTGAACATTTGTATAAATAGTAGTAAAAGGATAAGTAGGAGACGTTGTGTATTTAGATTTCCTTGTTATAGTAAAGTGAACTAGATTCTTTACCCTGGAGCATTATCAATTCAATGCACTTGGGCTGACGGAATTGAACTAAGCTTCAGGGTAGATTTAGCTACTCAACTCCATTTTGCTTCTCTCCAAACTCCAAATATGCTAAAATACTGAACAAGAAAAAAGGGAAATAGAAAAATATGGAATCCCTCACACGTGCTCACAATTGACAACACACAAATAAGCACGCTCCCCTGACTCTTTTTTCCTTTTTCGCTACGGAAATCTCTTATCTAGGAAATTTTACTCCCAATGGACTGACATACCAATAACGTGCACACAACACAATCCACATCCACAATATTCGATAATGGCTGACTTACCTTTTTTATGACTTCAGTGGAACGCTAGAACACACACAGAACGGAACACTTAATTTAGCCCCCTCCGAACGACAGGGAATAAATTCGACCGAACCATGGAATATCGTTAAGCATACGAAAGGCTCTTGCACAAAGACCATGTGCCCTCCTAATGCAAAAATATTTTCTCTATTTTTTTTAAAATGTCAATTTTTCTATTCCTTGAAAAAATTCACGTTTACTAACTACTTATAAATTGTATTTATTCCATTTAGTATTCTAAAATGACCTTGAAAATTAGATTTTTAAGGTCACTTTTAGAAAAAAATCAAGGTATCTGTACGTTTTCATAGTTTTGCGTGGTAAGGTAAGCCCGTCCGAATGTTTTCAAACTATAATTTACTTTTTTTCAACTGGAGACAATAGCGAGTCTTCAGTCTGTAATCTGTATTGGCGATAAAATCTTCATTTTTGTCGCTAATAGGAAAAAAGTGAAGTTTTAATTTGAAAACACTCGGACGGCCTTACCTTTTCAACCACAACGATGACAACGTACAGATACCTTGGGAAGAAAATAGATTTTTGTTTGTGTCTGACAATATTAGCTTATTTGTGAAAATTTTCTCCAAAAGTGAAAGTTTCTGATTATTATTGTTAGGGTATAGTATGATTTTTTTTTAATGTCAATGTTCTACCTTGTCCTTTTATAATATTGTAGCTTCTTGTAAATAAATTGGATCTGATAGTGACGTGCTTCTGTTATTTAGAAAAGGAGCTAATTTACAAGTGTGGCCTGTGTCACATCACATTCCCATCTGTTAGTTGGTAATCACTTTCTATTGTGATTTTTCTTGTCAAGTCACGACTTGACATATTTTTTCCGATTTTTTCTTCGTGCTAGTTACGGATAATATTATCATGAGTGAGATTTCTCAGATAAAAATGAATATGCTACTGTGTACTCATAGATTTACGGTTAGTATAGGGAACAACGAATAAAGGTGATTTGATTTCTGCGAGGAAAAAGACAAACTGTTCGATATTGGATAAAGGTGTGTGCATAAAGGCTATTATTACTGCTACGCTGCAGATGTATTCACAACATATGTAGGTAGTTGTGACGGATAATTCGAAAAAGACGACTAGACGTGAGGTAGTTATGTTATGAAGGAGAATGTTGTGTAGATAAAACTGGATCACACTGACTCGACGAATTTAATAACAATGGTGATTCGGTGATGACTTGTGAGAGAATAAGTTAAGAAAAGGAATACAAAGGAAACGATGATGACGACGGCAATGAAAAGCGCGGATGGAATAAAATTACAACACAGTTCCTTTCAGGTACATCACATTACAATAATATGAAGATTAAAGATACTTATTTTCATTACCTATACGTTTGTTTCTACGTTGTTAAGAATAAGAAGATGCATATGCATACTGGCGCAGTGGATGTATCATTTATGAATTTTATGAATAAGAATTCACTTACTTATCTTAGGCCAAGATTTCGAAATTCGGAAAAGTATTTATTTTTTCTCTCAACTTACTTTAATTCCATATATTTATCACAGTTTTACTAAAATCCACTGTAAAACATTTTGATGGATTTCTTTCTAGAAGGTTCGGTTGAAGTAAGGCAGAGGTCGCACGGATATGCGGATACCTAATGCATTTATTTTAAATTAGGTTAGGTCCAGCCCCCACGTTAACAATGTTTCGGAGCCTGATAGTGTGTAGTAACGCCAAATATCCTGAAACAACAACAGCTAGCAACTTGTGCCTGCAAAAATTC
>JABASI010002889.1:0-18092 GCA_019776505.1 Tomocerus nigrus | reverse complement strand
GCAAATTGTCGATCCGAAATTGCATACCCACATCTATAAATAGTTTTGGGTACCATTTCATTCTATTACTCAATTCAGCAAGAGAAAAACTAAAAAGTAAGAAAATCTTGTGATATCAGATCCAATCATGAATTTGATTCAGTTTGTTCCATTGGCAGCGTTAATTTGCATTCAAGTGGATGGCAAACCAAAAAAGAACAATGACTATTTCAACATCACGGAGTTCGGTAATAAACTTATAAAGTGCATATTACTACATGCTTCTTCAATTCAGTCAAATTATAGATCTATACTGTGGTGTCGAGCACGTTTTTCTCAGAATATATTTGCAAGAAATTCTGAGAAAACTATATTTTATATGCATATACTATATTTGCATGCAATGAATTAATTTCAGTGTTTTGTGTTACTGTAGAGGTGCTAGCAAACCGGACTACAGATTTGTACTTGTTGGAAGAGGTAATTTATAATTGGCCGTTTAGGAGCTTAGGAGTACCTACTAGAGACAGATATTCATGTAAATATTTCTGATATTAGCATTTAGAAACAATATGCCGATAATATCAATAATTTTAGCCGTTACAGCAAGTTCTGAATTGCTCGTCAATATTCTCTGTTTCTGAAAGTATGAGGCATATTAAAATATGTGCTGCGGAAGAATTGGACTTTGATGTATCTTCACGATCTAGAAGGCGTCGAGAAGCAGATTTCATTGAACCTTTAGTATCTGACGAAAAAGAAGATGATGTTGATGATGAGGATTCGGTTGAAAACATTGACGATGACGCAAGTAAAACGAGAACAATTAGGGGGATAATAATATCAAATGACAAGCTGCGAGCGCATCTTCCATGGAGGTTTTTGGAAATACGAAGTATACGAGAAACACCTGTATGTTAAATAAAATTGATATTTCTGACTAATTTATTATCTAATATTTACCTGAGTTGATATATATGCATGTGTTTACCAAGAAAAATATTGTTTTATTGTATGCAAAAGTGTATAGGAGCCTGCATTTTAGAGGAACTCCGAGTGGTATGTTTTTATTGTCATCCTGTACCTACTTATTTTCTTGGGCAATAATATTGACATAATATTCAAACAAACGAAATGTTTATGAACTCATAATCATGACTGATCAATTTTTATAGTTGAATGATACTACAGATATTCCTGATCAGCAGATGATTGTCAATCGCATTATGAGTACAGTCACAAATATTTCAACAGAAGCAGCGGAGACAATTGCTGAAAGGTGCATCAATCAGTACGACAGGGGCATTGACAAGATACAACCATCAAGTAAACCTACGATTTTTTTGGTACATTTTCTGTGAAAGCATAAAAATAAAAATATTTATGAATGATGATTTCATAGAGGGAGATGTAGATGTCCAAAAATGCCAAGTTGGTGTAAAATTAGCCATCTGTCTTTCGAAAAAATCCTATGACTATTGCAAAGGTGAGTCTTCTAGGCCAATTACAGCAATAACGAAAACAAGACCAAAAGAAGGGACCGAAAAATAGAATTACAAAGCGAATCGACACGATAAATTATGAAAGCTAAATAAAACGTTACTACCATTGATTGTATACTTAGTATTAGTAAAACTGTAAGTTGTTAATCATGTTTGACTACATTGAATTAATTCCATGAACTTAGATCAATAAGTAAATTGAGTTTGAAATTTTTATCAGGGAGTTATTTTGATTTATCATGTAACATTGATTAAATTATTCTAATTCTCATTATTACAAAACTTATAATAAAATAATAATTGCATTCCAATTCTCATGAGACTACAGATTACTACAGTTTAATGACACAAGTACAAATAAAACTCATTTCATTTTATCACGTTTCTCACAATGGACAATAATTCGTATGGTTTACGCTAATGTTACATTATGTAAGCTCCAAAGCTCGTCAATTTTATTACCCAGTGACGAACAAAGTCGTATGTGCCATTCATGAAAACCATTTTACTGTTTTCGTATCCGCAGTAAATATTTTTCGTTAGATATTTTCAAAACTAATTCAAATCGATTCTTACAGCACAAACAACGTATTTCAAGGCTTCGCACGCAAAGTGAACAAATACAACTCTGTAGATATAGTATGCTGAATTGCTGAACTTATCATAATTTATCAATGCAAATAGACATTGGGGAATATGTGTCTTTATAAATACGCAGTATCTTTCACGGTCATAGAAAGTCTTTTGACAGTGTAAATATATATCAATAATTAGGTAGATATGTTGTAATTAATTGGCAAAAGCAAGGGAAATGGGAGCCAAAGCTAGTTATTCGGCGAATTTCCTTTTATTTATTGCATTTTGGGCAGGGTTTTCGAAAGGAAACATTACTTATACATTAGTGTCCCCAAAATTAATCCAACCATTCTCAACAGTTCGAGCGGCTCTGTTTATTTCACGCATTAGTGACTGGTCAAATTTTTCGGCCTCAATTATTCATAAAAATGGTACAGTTTGTTACACATCTAATGTTGTTGAAACAAATGAGACTCATCCACCACAGCTTCTGAAAATTCCCACTGAAGATTTGCCGGAAGCAAGCTACACTCTTGTATTTAACGCAAATTGTGAAAGTAAAAACATTTCCTACAAAGATCAAACGACTGTGTTTACGGTTTCGAAACAAAGGTCAATTCTGATTCAAACGGATAAAACCACTTACCAACCGGGAGAAATCGTGAAGTTGCGTGTGTTGATACTAAACCGAAATTTGAAGCTATTGAGCGTAGAACCCACAGCAGACATATTTGTGTATGACTCGGAGAAGCATCTGATAAAGAGATGGATCAATGTCACAATTTCGAAAGGACTAGTCTCGTGTAAAGTTCGGTTATCCAATCTTACCAACTTAGGAGAATGGAAAATTAGCGTAAAAAGTGCAGCCAGAGAGGAAACTCAAGCATTTTCCGTCATTAAGAACAATCTGCCCAAATTCAAACTTGACCTCAAACTACAGCCACAATTTGTGACTTTCAACTCGTCAATTTTCACTGCCAAAATTAAAGCAGATTATAACTTTGGAAGACCAATTTCAGAGAAATGCGTCGTCACTTTAAAATATTATTACCCATTCGATATGGGAAATGTCATTAATGAGCGTGCTATTGTTAAAACCGTGCCAATTAATGGTGTCGCCTATGTAGAATTTGATATACGCAAGGAACTTGAAATTATCAAGGACCAAGGTGACAAAGATTTTCAGGTCACTGCTGTTGTAGTTGAGGAAATGGGAGGTTTGTTTGAAGATGACTCAGAGATCATCACAATGTACAAGTATCCATACAAGCTGGATATATTGACTGAAAGGGAATCGTACACACCTGGATTCCCTTTGAAAATCACCGTAAAGGTCACCACACAGGACGGGACACCAATTACTGATAGCAATCCTCAAGCTATTAAAGTAACTCATGGATTTTCATACTATGCTGAAGGAAGTGTTTTATACTCCCCAATTCCTTCAAGCGGTCTCGTCGATTTTACATTTAACACACCAACAAATGAATACTTAACTATATCAAATATTGATGTGACCTATAAGGAATTGACACAATGGTACCGTTATATTTATTTATGTATTTTCTGCTTATGTTCTGAGTTCATATTATGTTTTGCATTTATGATCCAAGGTCATTTTAAGGAATTATAAGATTCTAATTTATATTATTCGGTATTTATGATCCTAGATGAAGTTAAGGATGTTAGCTGCGTTTATATTTCTGCATTTATTTTCCAGTTTATTATTTTGAATGAAAATATTTGGATATTTAGGTTTCCGCCTCCAAAGAAAGCTGTATCAAATTCCTGGACGTATTTACATTTAACTTTGTCAACGCCAAAACCCACTGCAGGGAATGATGTAGTAGTTACGGTACAATCAAATAAAAAGTTTCCACGTTTACTATATCTACTGGTGTCCAGAGGACGAATTCTGCTATTCGACAAGATACTACTGGAAAACAGTACAAATAATTACGACCTTACAATTTCATTACCGACAACTGCAAACCCTACAGCAGTTTTGCTTGTCGGCTCAATACTTCCCCCGAACGATTCTTTCGTTATAAACTCACTGAAATTCCCAGTTGCTCCGAAAATTGAAAATTATGTTAACATCGTGACATCTGACGCGTCTCTTGAACCTGGAAACAATGTAACGTTGCAAATCGAAACAAGTCCCTCGTCTTTGGTTGCTCTGAGGGCAGTTGATCAATCCGTGATGCAATTCAATGACATGGATATTACTATGGATAAACTTCAATTGGAACTTCTCTCCTATGAAGACGAAATAATGCGCAGAAAGGATTGGTCTACACTACCTGCCTATGAAACTTTCGAGGATGCCGGCTTGATTATTCTGACTAATTTTCATGTTGTTAAGACTCGATTAAATTCAGTTCGGTAAGTCGATTATTATTATACACTTATAGGATTACTTTTTACAGATAGTTCCTTCCGAATTTAATGAGTCTGAGTAAAGTATGCAAAAAGTACTTCCGAAAACCATTGTCTTTGAGATACAGACAACAAAATGAGTTTGATAACCATTTCTTTAAAAGGTTCATGCTGAATGAAGCCCCAATGGCCCTAGCTCGACTGGCAAATGAAGCCAAGAATTATAGAAGTGGAGATACAGAAAATGCAAAGTTATTCAGAAAAGCTCCAGAAACTTGGTTTTTCGAAGAAATTTCTACGGAATCTGGCAATGCCAGTTTTGTAGCTCGAGTTCCTGATACGTTGACATCATGGGTCATTACTGGATTTTCTCTATCGGACAATGTGTCAATAGGTGTTACAAAAACAGCCACTCCGTTTAAAACATACCGATTATTTTTTATATCAGCTGTTGTGCCTCATTCCGTCAAAGAAGGAGAAATCATGGCTTTGCAGATTTTAGTTCATAATTTTATGGACATGGATATTGCAGCAGAAATCACATTGGACAATAGCGATTTCAAATACGATTTCATATACACGCTTTTCAAAGGATCTCCACAAGTAACAAAAACAGTTCATGTGAGAGCGCAAGGAGTTTCTTTTGTACAATTCATGGTTAAGTATCATACCAAAGGTGTTACCGAATTAAAAGTCAAAGCTGTTGTTCCTGGAGTCGCTGGAGACACTCTTACAAAATTGGTACATGTAAAACCAAATGGTATTGTTCAGAGGAAAACGACTTCCTTCTTTGTCTCAACAAGTGCAACCGATCCTGTGCTCGAGCACATATTCAATACAACATTTCCAGAAGGAAGACAACTCGGAATGGATAAATTGAGTGTTAGTGTCATCGGAGATATTTTACAATTAACAGCAGCTCGTATAGACCCCTTAATATCAGATTATGAATTTGGTGAACAAAGTTTATTTAGTTTCGGTTTAAATGTTGTTGTTTTGCAATATTTGGAAATTACTGGACAACTCACTCCAAATATGAAGGAAAAATTAGTTGGATTTTTAGAGCTTGGTTATCAAAGGGAACTAACATTCCGTCGTTACGACGGAAGTTTTTCTGCATTTGGAAACGAGGACCTAACTGGATCTGCATGGCTTAGCGCCTGTGCACTTAGATCATTCCTAGCTGCCAAACCCTACATTACTATCGATTGCGTAATTATTGAAGAATCCCTTGCTTACCTTTCTCAAATACAGAAAGAAAATGGATCATTTGTCGAAGAGGGTGATGGCACTTTTTCAGATGGACTATCAAATGATGCTGTCATTACTGGTTACATAACACTTGTCATAATGGAAACCCTTAAATCCGATCTTTTGGAGAAAATTCAAAAGATTGATTATCAATCAGTTGTTCAAAAAGCCCTCACTTACCTCTCATCAGTTAGTTTAACTGATAAACATAATGCACACACGATTAATTTGATCGCATACTGCCTCGAATTGTCCAATCACAGTCAAAAGGATGTATTCTTTGAGAAAATGGAAAGCTTGGCTATTAAGAATGGTGATGAAATGTTTTGGAAAATCCAATTAGACAATACTACAGATTCGACAGATACTGATGACAACACTAATTATAGTCCTAAACCTCATGAAATCGAAACAGCAGCATATGCAATGCTTATTTACATTCATAAAGGGATGGTTAAGGAGGCGATGCCAATTTTCAAATGGATGGTTAAACAAATGAATTGTTATGGAGGTTTCCTTTCAAATCAAGATACTATTACTTCTCTGAGGGCGCTGTCGAAAATGACAACAATCCTCAAGAATGATGATCCAAATGTGGATATCGTGCTTCAATATAATGCAGATGGACGGGAGGAATTCAAAGTACAACAGGATAATGCACAAATTTTACAAGAAAGGGAATTGCCAAACACTGTGTCCTCCATTTCTATTAAAGCATCGGGCACTGGAACTGCTTTAGTACAATTGACCACTTCATACTTCATTGCAGCAGAGTTACAGGATCCAACTTTAAACATAACTATAAATGTAAATTCATTTTGTTTAAATCAAATAATTACATTTTGAAAAATGTGTAACAAGAAAATACACTTTGTTTCAGGTGACGGACGTGGAAAATCTTGGAAAAGTAATGGGGCTATTTGTATGCGGTAAATATACCGGCCCCGATGAATCCAATATGATTTTGATGGAAATCACATTGCCAACTGGCTATGCTTTTAATTCTTACAGCCTGAAAGACTTGAAAAGTATCCCGAAATTAATGCATTATGAAACTGGGGAGGACAACATGCTTCTAACAATGTACTTTAGCTTCCTACGAGCAAATGAAAGTGTATGTGTCCATCTGAATGTCAATATACAATACATGGTTATAAATCATGCTCCTGGTCGAGTTGTTCTCTTCGATTACTATGATATTTCCAAAAAAACTATACAAATGTACAGAGCCCCTGTAGGGGATATTTGCAAGATATGCAATGCGGAACACTTATGCAAAGTTGATGACTGTGAATGAATTAAAAAAATGTCAACAATACGAAATCAGCGAATCAAATATAATAACACAATATTTTTTAATACAATAATGCAACTCAATAGAATCCTTTATTTGTGTCATACCACTACCATATATCTATAAGACCACTACCCTACAAGCTTATTCACTGTTTTATTATGACCAAGTCAGTAGTATATATATAGTGTGACACGAAGTTTGCATTCAATTTCCCGTGGATCATGCAAAATACAAACAATGAAATCCGTTAATGAATTGACAATTGTACTAAAAAATTAAGATTCATTTAGCTGGAAACCAATAATTGTGTTGCATTTGCTTTATCATATCCGACACTCTGCCAAATGCTAGGTAAATGCCTAGTATTAAATCTATGTACTTGAGCTCTAATATTAATCTATCAGTGCGCTTTAATTTACGTAGCTCAGGATTTTTTCATATTAAAATACAAGTCAGCAAATGAAAAGCTATAAGATGTATACTAATTATATAGGTAAATATACTTAGGTAATGCGTAAATCTTTTCCTTGAAATTCCAAATCTTCCGGAGGGGGGCTACTATTACCTTTAATGACTACATCTGGGTAAATTATTGAGACGATAATATCAAAACAATTGCACAGTCCACATAACAAATCAGTTATCGTTCTTTCAACATCGGAACTGAACAATCAGAGTATTTTGTGACCTCATTTTGACTTAGTAGCAAACCACGATACATTGATAGTTAATTTTAAAATTGATTTCATACATCTGCACATACTTGATAAAATTATTTTTAAGCTACCTAAATGTTGATATTTTAGTTTAGGTACACGTTTCATCCTGAATAATCAGAAGACTGCTGATTTCTGATAAGTCCAGTAGGAATAGTGTAGGTAACTAATGTTAAAAGTTATGTGTAAATTCATATGGCGATTTGAGTTCATGTGGTTATACATAAAATGTAGATTTTTCAATCGAAGTTTAGTGATTATTTGGAACAATCGTTAAAATAAATACCACTGTGGTTTCCAGATGGCAGTTAGTAAATCACTTGCATTCTTTTGGAGAAATTGTGCAAGAGAAGTGGCTACAGTTGCTCAATTATTGACGTTAAGCTTTAGTCCAAGGTTTGCCACGGAACGTACAAGTTTAATTGCTACATAGCTGAATCAAAAAAGTAATTGAAATAATTTGTGCTTTAGACAATGGCCAGGGTTTCTGCATGTCTTATCTAATTTGGGTAAAGGCTACGAATGATATGCTAGCTAACAATTTGTTATTGAATTTGTTAATGACAAAATAATGAAACAGTGGACAATTAGAAAGTGTCTTTTATTAACACAGTAATAAAAGTGAGAGCTTTTCGATGTCATTTACTAAGAACGTAACATGAATTAGCAATAGCAAAGTTTTCGCTTTGAACGTAGGACTCAACACCAAGTTGGCAAAATGAGGTCCTGCAAATGTGTTATTTTTATATTAATTTTCGTGTTACACATAAGAAAAGCAAGGCTAGAAAATGTACAAAAATATTTTACTGCAGTATATCCAGACCAGATTTTTCCATATTCCGTTTTTACGGTAAATATCCAGGCAGCTGACGACCTATACTCTGACATTGAAATGACTGTGCTCATTGATTTGGGTGGTGGTGGTCAGGCTAAAACTGAACCATTCGCCATTAAATCAGGAGGCCATGTATCCATTCCGTTCGAAACAGAAGATATTCCAGCAATTAGCTGCACCTTGGAAATTCAGGGCACTTATCGCGGAAGACACCAAATAGTAAATGACATCTTACCTACAGGCTCAACACCCATGACAGTTATAATCAAAACGGATAAACCTGCGTACAAACCTGGCGACATTGTTTATTTCCTTTACTCTGTGCTGGATGGTTTTCTTCGACCAATGGGAAAGGAGCATCACCCAGATGTTCTGTTGCAAAGTCCTGGAAAAGCATATGAACTGGAGGAAGCAGCTACGGTGGATTCTTCGGGATTTGCTAATTCTTTGTTTTATATACCTCTGGATGCCCCACTAGGAGATTGGATGGCCTTGGCTAATTACGCAAAAGGAAACATGCAAAAAGTTGTCAATTTTCAAGTAACATCTGATGGGGAAGTGATAAAACGTGATAAAGATGAAATTACACAATATGTTACTGAACTTGAGAAACTAGTTGAGAAATTAAAATTCAAAGATGACAAAGAAGAGATTCATCCACAACTTTTGAATTCTTTAAGTACTTCTGTGAAAAATTTGAAGGTGAAAGTTGACGAAGTATTCCTAACTAAGGAAGATCCTGAGAATAACATAGAAAATCTCAAGTTTCAGTTGGCACAAAAAACTGAGCGTCAATCCCACTTAGAAAAGCAACTGGAAGAAATTACAAATGAGAGGAACTCCACATTTCTTATCAAGGGATTATCATATGAAGGAAAAGTACCTCTGGAAGACAAAGTGGCTGACTATATGAAGAAAATCTTAGGACTAGATGACATTATGGTGAAAGAAGTAAAGGGTCTTTCTTCGAAATACAGTCTAATTTCAAGGACGAGAGTCAAAGTGGATACACCGGAAACAGTTGTGAAAATTAAAAATGCCCAAAAACTTATTGAAAATGATTCGGGGATAACAATTACAGACGTCGATTTGGATTTCAGTTGTGAGCAAGAATGTGACTACCTCTTTTCGCACACTAAAAGAAGTTTTAAATCCAAAGTAATGAAAGGCCGAAAAGGAAGATTTTCACCCAAGGAGAAAAAGAAAATAATATCGAAGGATAATCCATCCGAAAATCATCAACTTAATCTCGAAATTCCATAAATGATACTCTTTTAATAATAATTTGTCATATTTGAAGTAATAAAATTAAGCCTTTTTGTTCACACGTTTTTTAACATGAAAGCAAATAAATAGAATTTATTTTCAACAATTGGAACTATATTTACTATATACCTAAATGCTTTTCTGGTTTATTCTAGTTGTTACAAGTACCTACATTATCTATATATCTATTTCATAAGTATTCTGCTTATAATTGTCATAATATTCATGCAACTAATGCTAAAAATGATGTTTATTTCTTTGCATAGTACACTACTTCGAATAATTTAGGATATTAGAAATAGTAAAGATTGCCAAAAGTCTTAAATGCTAAAAGATCTCTCTTGGACAAAAATGTTCTGAAAGAAACTAGGTATGAACAGTTATAATCGTTGGGAATTCAATCGGAATTGCGTATTGAAAGTTTGTATATAGTTAACATTATAAAAACGAAGCTATAGTAGAGAGGAATTTTGGAGAAGGTCGATCATACGCACATGCACACATATATTTACTTAATATCATTGAACAATTGAACATCCTTTGTATCATTATTGCAGTAAATGTATAGGTACATCGTGTGAAGGTAAATTTTATAGCATGTTAAATGAAGGCAGAAGTAACCCATAAGGCTTTAGCTCAAAAGTCAAAACGTGTAAAACTTGACAACAGCTGCAACACTTAAAATTGAGACGAGACTGTAGTAAGCATTCATTTTCCCAACTCCGTTACAATTGTCTTCTTCACAAGCACAGTATTTTACTTCGATCTCAAATGTACCTAGTGGGGAAAAGTAATCAGTAATCAGTAGCCTACATTCACATTTTAGATAAAAATAATAATTAAACAGACGAGTAGCATCTGTATACCTACACCAAACTTTCTTTTTATTATTATTTTTACCTGTTCGAATGTAGCAGCGGTACTTTCCTTCCTGTAAAATATTAAAAACACAATTCAATTTTCAGGCATGACAGATGTGCTTCCCAAATGACTTTCTCATAACATGCTCTACTTTTGAACATATAAACTAGAGTTATTGTTTGCGAGTAGCAACATTGCAAACAAATGGTGGAAAATGAAATGTTATTATATTAATACATTGCCATTTCTTTCACTCTTTCCATAGTGCAGCATTACTATTGTGAAATTCTAGTTATAAATTTGAATATAGGGTGATTTGATTGTGGCGACCTTGTTTTTTACCTGTACCGATACCTTTGGTTATCAAGGATAGCTGACAATACCTTAATGCAATGAAAATAAAACTATATTTTTGTATAGCTTAGCTTTGCACAAGTAGCCATAAAGATTTTTAGAACATATTTAAAATTTAAATCTCAAAGAACACAATCTTTATCGTCGGAACATTTATTGTGTATGGGCGAATTGCAAAAGTTGCAAAATTATTCAATTTGCCATTTGCCACATTTGTGCATGCAAATAAGGAGGGCTATATGCTACAACAACATAAAGAATGTTAAGCTTGCTAAGATTATATACTGAAAAGCAATTCAATTTCATATTTATCAGCTATATTTCTCCTTCTAACTCGGTAACTCTAACTGCATTTACTTGGTACTATGTTTTGTAGAAGGTAAATCTGCAATTGTTATAATATTATAATTGCATATTGTGATTACCTGGCTCTCTCCATCAGGAAACCTTCTTTCCTCCACATGACCGCAAGATCGAATAGTTCTTTCGTTATACTTGTCACCTAGAGAGGCTGAAATGGAAAATAAGACGTGTCATTAGAACCCGAAACAACACCATTTCTTATTTAATGATCGATAGTTTAATAGTTGAAATATTGAACTGAGTAAACGAACTTCTCTGTGAAGTTTTCCTACAGAATTTCGTGCCATTTATATGTGGCAGGAGTTGGTCGCAATCAGAAGCTTCGTGGCTGTCGGTATCTATAAAATAATAACAGAGATCATTCATTTTTCAGATGCACATACATTTTGAATTACTTTTCTTGCTTTATTTTATAATCTTATTTACCGTATGGATCGTTGCATTTCCTGTAATGAAATACAGTACAATTAAAAATTTGGATCATTGAATGAAATATTGTAAAATTGTAATTTTAATCTTAATTAAAATCCATTTTTGTAGAATTTACATCTTCAACTACTACAGGGACCATTGCCCTTGTAGCATTAATTAATTCTTAAGTTACGACAGCATGATATTCTGAAACTATAACTTAATTGTGCTAATTATTATTACGCATCTTTAGTATTAATAAGAAGATGATGCGTTTAGTTTGCGACAACTTTATCATTAGTGAGACTATAATTCCAGCATGGATTCTAATTAGAGTTTTTTATGACTTAAATTAGCATAATTATAGTCATGAAAGCTTACGGGTCGTTATTGCTGTTGCAGACGTAACATTTTATGCTGTTACCTGTAAGAGAAAAGATAAAAAGATTATTGCATATTCTATGTGCATGTATTTTCATGCATACATGTTAAGATGCATGCTTGCTTTAAAATTAAATCGATATTTTTTCATGCATGCTGATGCTGAAGGAAATATCTTTATGTCCGCTGTAGACGTAAACTTCTAGCTTTATCTAGGACAAGCGTGCATAAAATTTTCACATTTTGCTTTGATATGAACGCTCAAGTGCTCTAAAACTCCTCCTGTTATTGTTCGATGCTATAGTATAAGGATACAGTATACATACATGGTTTCCAGAATAATAACAACTTACCGTACTGTACACAGCAGAATACTGTCACTAAAAAAACAGTCCAAATCTTCCACGATTGCATAATGGCAGTGTTTGTATGTATAATACTGATTTCTTAATGAAATCGTCCTTGATGGATCACAGAGTTCAAAGATATCAAGGGAAGACGAGATGACAGTATCTTGAACCACAAAAATGATTTATCTGAGACTTCTCATTCACCGCCTAATACCAGAGTACAAAATAAATTATACATAACACATCCTCACTATATATGAATATCAACTTATCCTTTCAATTCAAAGTGATCTTTATACTGCAATTATTTTTTTGTTAACAAAAAAGTTTAAAATTCTCAATCTAACTGTTATTTGTGGAAAGCTTTCAACAAAAAATACTTTTCTCGACACACATTGATAGTCCTTGTCAGATATTTTTATTAATTCAGAAATGCAATTTAGAAAATAATGAGTTAACATCTAGATTTAAGGTTGCAACACAATTTAACCTAGATGTTTGAAATGAATTTTCCTGTGTAACGTGTAATGTTTCTATTGTTAAGATTTGTGGGCTTGGAGCCTTGTACATTTACAGGCATGCAAAATATTGGCAAAGTAAATTTTTTACGTTAAAAGAGTTATCTAATGATTTTATATGTGTCCAAATGGAGTAAATGTCCATAGTTCGTTAAAGAAAGAATGGGAAATGTAGTAAAAAGAGTTTCCTGTGTGATTTATAATTTAAAGTATAAAATATTTAGGCTTACTTTGCTCACATCTGTGATATAGTTTAGTAGAGAAATAAAGTAGAATGGTAGTGAGCAGTTAGTAGCTGGTGAGGATGATAATGTTAGGTGGTTGTATATGTATGTCTGCCCTGTTGCTTAAAAAGGAGTCCTGTCCTGCCCTGCAGTCCTCGTCCAGCTAAAGACGAAGAGAAAACGGACTGTTGTGAAGACAAGGCAGAGCAGACAGATCACAACTAGAATCACTGGCTTGACTTGCAATTTCTTGGTGCATTACGTACTAGCCGACTGTCTTGCTGCCTATATGGAGTTTTTCCTGTCCTAGATAGACACAGCACTCTGTACTCTGTACTTACAATGTGTATGTAGTGTGTGTGCTGTGCTACGCTACGTAAGTTCGATGCTGAGACTGAGACGCAAGTGAGATTCTAGTTTCTCTAGTGGCATAAAGTGTTGTGTGAGTGAGACTGGGTTTTCTTGGTGAAGGAGATGCGAATGCGAGTCAGTAAAATAAAGCCGAGTCAGTGCAGCAAGCCAGAAAAGATGTCTAGGTACATAGAAGGGACTAGTAGTACTAGTAAACCAAATAATACCAGTTTTATTGCAATCCCATCACGTACTACTACTCTTCTCTCTTCTTTATATTATTCTCTTCTATTAGAATTTAGTGCACACACAATAGATAATAGCAGAGAGGATCCTTATTATTATTACAAATCCTTATACCACATACACTCACTTGTGTATATGTACACAAATAGAAAATAGAATTTACACGCATGTATTTATGTGGAGTCGCGTGTATTTATGTGGAGTAGTTTTAAGGGCAATGCAATAAGAGTTTAAAGAACTTACATAAAACTGGAAAAGAGCGGATGATACTGGTTACGGCTACACGCACTGTAAACACTATGTACGTACTATAGGATTAAATGAAATTAAAAATTTAAAGTGTGTCTGTCTTATTTTGATGATTCATATGCAAGCACATTATAATTTAAGAAAAGAAGAAGAAGATAGATTGAGGCTATCTGTTTGTTGTGCACCTTCTTCTCAATTGGCACACTATATACGGGCACTCCCTTATACTCTCATCCAACAACAACACCAAGTTCCACCACAAAAACCAACTCAAACGAATGTAACGTGTGTCTGTGAACAAAGTAAAAGACACAGTGGCAATATTTACACTTTGTACGAGTACTTGCACAAAATGTATACCAAATAAATGGTTACTACCTGTTCAAATTATGTTGGCAGCTATATGTTTTATATTATTATATTATTTCATCGCATGCAGACAAATATGACATAAGGATACAGCAGACACGTGAATCCAAATAATCCATCCTGGAAAATGGAAATTATATTATTTATATCATCATCCGTAGGTATACTAAGTCTTTAGTAATTATGTATGAGGATAATAAATATACATATCCTTGCATTGTATATACATAAAATGCGTATCAGATAGTCAAAGTATAATATTATTTTCGCAGGAGTGTAATGCATAACAGAGAATCTGCCTCGAGTCAATTTTCAGTTTTTGTCGAGCCATGAATCCCTTCCCTTCCACTACCAATGGACAAGCCTGTGCCAAAGCCAAGAGCCAACCCCTTTCGTGTATTCTACAACAAAAACTTATTCCCCAACTATGTAACTACCATATACGTACACGTATGTACATATATAAAATCAAACTAAACGAGTATTACCATTTTACCATTACGGAATTACATTCTCTCTCTCTCTCTCTCCGCATTAACAAAAGCCAGTTGATGGAGATGCTCGAAAGATATCATAGCTAACTTAACTAGGTATAAGTCATAATAAAAGCATGAGTTTAGTGAGTGTACTTGTAATGTGGCTATGTTAAATATGTAACTAAGTCTGCTCTATTCCCCACTCGACTTATTGTTGGTAACTGACAATGTAATCTACATACGAGTATAAGGATATACAGAATATTAGATGAAACGAGTTATTAACCAAATGCAAAACAGACATTGTCCATACCACAGAGATTCTACTAACTGCTGTACCCTATTCGAATTAAGTCACTTGCGAAATTGCTTTTATCATCCTTTTCATATTAATTACTTTAATGTCTCCATGAAGAGTGTTATGTAGCTTATTCTATTTTCTGTGCATTAATATTTGATTTCAAAAAGCAATTTGATTAGCATTCTCACTTTTACTCGCTACTTTTCTACATGATGGTCTCAACTAGAAAGTATTTTATTTAAAAGTAGCACAATTTTGTGTAAAAAATGTTTTGCCCTATTCTATTTGAAGTCGGTCATCATGGTTGAATTACTTTTCATAGAAAAATAATTTCGGCAGCTCTGATGTGTAGTATTGTCAGTAATATTATGACATGGGGTCATTGTTCTATCGTAGAAAGGGCGCAGGTACGTATGAATGTAGCTAAAGCTTTCTAATATCCATAAAAGTTGCTTTTACGTGGATGTAATTACTGAATATTGCCGTGTGTGGAGCATGAATACAAATTTTCTGTCTATAAAGCTGTTCGGTCGGCGGTCTAAAGTTGGAAGATCTAATAATATAGACGTCCTGGAACATCATAATAGTTCCTGTTGTGTATAAGTGGCTCAGTTATGTTACACATATATGCAATATTACATTAAATGGAATATGTATGAAGTGCGAAAGGAGGGATATTCTCTGGCGGGTTATGTCCTGCTCTTTTGGCTCCTTTGATACTAGAAAATAATAGTTAAGTAGTCTACAGAAAGAGCTATAATATATAGCATATTATTATTATATTATTATTATTATGTATGTTTATAGGTGTAGGATGGGCGTGAGTGAGCAGTATGAACTTTCTGTGCACTTTTATTTTTGCACCGAGCGAGGTAAATGTCTGTAGGGATACAAAAGGGCCTTTTTTCATTTCATCCACTATAATATTCTATTCCAGGAGGTGAGATCCAAGAACTTCAAAGCGTACAAGATAGAAAAAGAGTCTGTGAATGGTTAGCAATAAGTAATAAAAGTGGGAGCTTGAGCCGGTACTAAGTAGATGGAAAATGCCGACGTGTTCATTTAAATGGGATTTAAGTTTCTCTCCTCAACTTGTTTGCCGTTTGAAAAGACCTCGGCTCTTATCTCCAGTTTCCTCTCACTCTAAAATAAATAACTAACTGGCTGTCGATAACTTTCGTCGTTTCCATTCAAAGAGAAGAAAATGCAAAGTGGAGTCTTTGCATCTGGTTTGGCTACTTTCGTCGAGCTTCGTTTACGTTTTCATCTACCACAGCACAGTGCGAATTAAAGTTGCTCTCTTTATATATCTACATACTATATGCGTATACATAGCATATAGATATATATATATATATATTTGTATTTATATGGATAATGTATTTAGGTAGTTACGTAACTTACTGTTCATCACAATAATACAACTTAACTAGTGTGATGTGCTTGCTTGCTTGCTAGTATAGATGTATGTGTGTAAAGACTCAAGTCGGAATCTGTTGCTTGAAGAACCAAGTCACGCAACTTGATGGTATTGGGGATACATTTAAAAAGTCTGCAGTCGCATTTTGCCTGCACTGCAGACTTGCTATGCTCCTCGCCACTTCTCCAGAATCAAATAGGTAGCTTTTGCATTCTACACTCGTTAGCTTTAGTATATTTGTACTGTTCTCCAGCCAAAATGTGCCTTGCTTGCTAGAGCGTATATATTCATTCCATAGTACTAGATCCAGCATACACGTACTACTACTTCGTCCTTTTCTCTCAATGTTTGTATGTAGTCAACTTGGGTTAACTCTCTTTTGGCTCGTTTTCCCTTTCCTCTGCTACTTGTAATTCACTAGGTACTTTCATAGCACTTACTAAGAGGTACCCTGGTTGGTAGTTAGGTTTCTGTTATTCGAGGTCGCTGGTAGAAAATACTCCGAATCCTGATATTTAGGTTTGCAGGAAATTATTCAAAAACTGGAAAAAATTCGAAAAACAAGGGAGAAAATGAAAGAAAATGATGTAAATGGATGAAAAGAACTTGAAAATTGTAAAAGAATAGAAAATCGTGAACTTGTGCATTTATTTGTTAGTTTTAAGTTTATCTTTGTGAAAAAATGAGGCAAACATTCTGCCTTTGAAGCGATTTCTATAATTTTAGACAAACATGTATTTCTCTTTTGTTTCGCAATTATTTTCCAAACTATTGCAGAACAACGAAACCATCACCGCAGCTATACTTTGATGTTCTTGTGTTAAAAATGAGAACTTTTTGGACAGGTGGTGTAAATTGTTTTGGAGTTTTACGGAGGAAAATCCGTTTCCATCAGTTTTGTAACGCGACTGTAGAATTTTCTCCAAAAAAGTACCAAGGGCACATGCAGAGATTGCTAGAGAGAAAATAGATATAATCTTGGATAGATAGAAATGTACACAGAGAGACTGTCACTGTACAGTGTTCTATGCAGCACAATGGTAGAAAGCGAGCATTGATGACGTCCGTGGTGTAAAGTGTAGTGTAGTCGTGCTGGAGAAAATAGTGATATCAGATGTCTGGAAGAGTTTAGCATGTGTGCCCTCATTGTTGCTCATTCCCTTCATTTTCTCAACTAGAGTTGCACTGTTACACTTGTTATGATTTCCTCGCTATCCTTCTTACGTAAGTTTGATTTAGTTTTGCAGTAAAGAACAAGTAGCACACTAACTCCCTACAATCATTACGCTAGCTCCTACTCCACTACAAAGATATTATATGCTGGATTAGACACATACAGCTCCTTCCTACTTCATTTAATTCGTAGAGAAAGAGAGGAAGTTGGAAAATAACCTCTCGGAGACCTTCTATACTTTCT
>JABASI010002888.1:0-18093 GCA_019776505.1 Tomocerus nigrus | reverse complement strand
ATATATTGAATACGTTATTCTGGACAACTTAGCAAATTAGATAAAATGCGTGCGTAGCAACAGAGTTTTGCATATTGAATGTCTACCCTCACCCTGAATGACTGACTCATAAATTCCTGTTTCAGTTAAAGAATTTTGATTACATGTCCGCCCACTCTGTTGCGCAGTGTGAATAAATACCAATCTATACAGTCTATAGATACATACATATATTTTATATTGGTGATTCTAACAGTTTTATTATTATTATTACTATTATTTTGAAGCTGCAGGGAATGGACATAGAGCTTATAAAATAAGAATAGCCTAGCAATTCTATTCATAAATAGTTTATTGCGACTTTTACTTGACTGAATTCTTAGCAAAGTGTTTTAGTCTGCATGAGTGCTATAGTGTTTGCATTACTTAATTCCTCTTGCTCTTAATTCCTGATAATTTGTAATCAGATGTCAGATAACTCATTAGGTATATTGCCATTCCATTCCAGAGGAGCACGTAGAAAATACCAGACTTGCTAGAATTTGCTACATGCTACTACTGCTGCATGCGTGCTGCAGTTAGGAAGTTATGTTATGATTATTTTTCAGCCAACAACTTTCCAATGATAGCTTACATGTGAAATTGCAAGGCTCTAAGTAAGTATATAATAAATATATTTATAGTTCACACTAATTATTTCATAAGCAAATTATGAAGGCAAACGACTATCTGTAATTTGTATGTATAACTATATAGCTCCCGTCAACTTTGACGGCAACATAATACTATAGTATAATTTGTATGAGTCCCAATATATCCCTGTTAAATAAGTCAACATTGCCATAAAGATTCAACTTATGGAGTCAACGTTGCTATAATGAATCAACATACTATAAGGAGTCAACGTTAACGTTACTACAACGAGTTAACATTACTATAGAGAGTCAACATTGCCATAGACAGTCAATATTACTATAAGGAGTCAACAAATAGTAATAAAGGGTCAACATAGAGTCAACATTGCTATAAAGAGTCAACATAGGAAGTCAACATAAAGAGTCAATCAACATAAACATAACATAAAGAGTGAACATTAAGAGTCAACATTAAGAGTGAACATTAAGAGTCAACATTAAGAGTGAACATTAAGAGTCAACATTAAGAGTGAACATTAAGAGTCAACATAAAGAGTCAATGCGCAACGTAGGGGATGGACAGACAGACAAACATACATCTGCAAATTATAATATATTATAGATTATAGCTGTACTGGTTTTGTAATTTCCCATATCGCACCGCACCCCATTTAGATAGGCACATCGCAAATTGGGAACCGGGAGATGAAAAATTGCTATGGGAAATGAAAGCAAATGGTAGGTAATAAATTGCTCAAATACAGTACTTTTAAGGTTTTTAAAAGGTTAATTCATGCACGTAATGGAAAGACACCCGCTTTTTGTTTAATTGCCATCATCATAATCTTCTAGTACTGCATGCCAAATAATTTCACAAAATATAAAACTTTTTAAATATTTGTAGATCTGTTTGGTATCTCGCAGCGACTCAAAACACATTTTTATGACTGAAGACACAAGTTGAAATTTTTGAGTTATTACAACTGTTTTTAAGTTCATTTTGTTTCATTTCGCACCCAAAATTTTAATTTCCCATTTTCCCACCCACTTGGCCCTGTTGATTCCCACTGGGGAAATGGTACGTTCTCACTTAATATAATGACTTAATGACTTCCCCGTTCCCAGTCGAAATCTTGTAGTAATTAAGACGATTGTGGTATGCAAAATAAAAATGTGCATACCTATATACTTTTCATTGTCAGACACATTTATTTATTTATCAATTTCAATGTGCAATACCTAGTACCATTGATTGAGCACGGCGATTATGGAATGAATCGGACATTCTAAAATGTGGATTAGCAAATTTGCTCATTGACGCGTACTGTTTCCTCTATTTCATAAGAATTTCAAAGCATTAAAATAACGTCCATTTTGCAGTGGCTGTCATAGTCGTCATTGTTGCTTCTTTTAACCTAGAAGCTACCGCACTTTCTGCTAAAATATCGTCGAAGTTTATATACTCATCCCCCTATTAAAATAAAACCTTAGGCTCAAAGAACAAATCGAAATGCACTATAGAGGCATTTGGCAACTTTTGGTAAGTTAAATTAAGTATCTTTACAATATACCTAATAATATGTAGCTGGTAGCAGTAGCACATAAGTAATACGAAAAATACCAAATTAAAAATCAAAACTCATAATGTAATAACTTTAAAATTAATCTTTAAAATTATATTTTTCAGCTGTTTTTGATTTTTACATTTTTAATATCAAATTCAAATGTCGAGGGGAATTATTATGCTTCTTCCGATTACCAGTCTAATTCGGATGCATATCCAACGCAGTATACTGGACATCAAAGCATTCAGTCATATCCGCAACAGCAGTCTTATGACCCCACACCTCAGGCATATCCTGCTGTCGAAGCGAATTACAAGCATGGTAAGTAAACACAATTAAGTAAAATGTTCATGTGAAACATAATAACCAACGTTCTCCATGCATGGAAATAAAATTAAAATGCCCCTTCTTAAATATTCCAATCAGAAAATTCCAATTTCAACAAAATATCTCCATAATTTATAATATTGAAAATGATAGTAACAAAAAGGACTTTAAAAAAAATAACTTCGAGTAACTATTTAGGTCAAACCACCCATTCTGTCAATATTATATAGAAGTAAATTCTCTATTAAAAGTCCATCGTACAGGAAAGGGCTATTTATTACATAATAAGATTTCAATTATAAAACACTTAATTATTAAAGCAATAACATTTTATCAAATGACGGTTGATTCGTTTAATTCTTTAACTGTTTCTGATAATAGTTTTCTTTTATGTTTGATTCTAAAGGGGGAAGTTCTGACGAGGAAGGGGAGTACAATATGCAATTAGTATACTTGCTCCGTTTTTGGAGTGCAGCAGACTCAGACCACTTGTATACCATAGATAACATGGAAGCAGGTAAATTAAAAATATATTTTGTGTAAGTACTTTATTATGAATAGGTTGGAGAAAAACTTTCAAAATCTTCTCTTTTTTTTAGCATCTCTTGTGGGCTATGTTCCAGAAGGAGTGGCTTGCTTGGTATTTCCAGGGCCACAACGCGATACTCTTCCAGTTTTCAGACTTTATAATTTCGCGAGTCGAGACAGCTTTTACACAGCAAATCCCACTGAAACGGGAAGTGCCGTTTCAGTGGGGTATACTATGCTGGGTGTGGGGTTCTACTGTTACACTTTACCTGCAGCTGACCGCATTGCTTTCCATCGTTATTGGAATCCAACTAGAACAGACCATTTTTACACAACCAACTTCAAGGAAATTGGAAATGGGCAAGCTACCGGTTATAATTATGAAGGGATTTTATGCTACTGTGCTACACAAAAGAGTTATGCCAATCAAGGTTACAGCCCGAATCCGAGCTATTGATCAACGAACTGAGCAAAGTATTCTCATACATAATAATGATTATGATTACCTTCTATATAATTATATCGATAATAATTATTACGTGTTACTGCAATTACAATTCATTTTATCTCTGAATTCATTCAAAAAAGACAATTCGACTACGGACAATATAGGTAGTTCATCCAAAGAATTAGGTTTTTTAATTTGTTGATGTTTGAAATTGATTATTAAAATTAAGGCTAACTGTTTGGTGATTCTAGATAAAATTGTATTTAAGATTGTGAAAAGGTGCTATGGAATAAGAAGGTATAGAAATGTCATAAAAGATACGAGTCATTGGAAATAACTACGGGCAGAAAGCGGGATGTCGTGTAATTGTTATCATTATTGTTTATTTTACATGTCATAAATTCTAGTATATACTTAATAGGTAAAGACTGCCTATGTAAACCAAAATTTGATAGATGCATAAGAAGATAAATAAATGATTTAACGATACCTACGGTCACGGTAGACACAACTTTTGTTCAATCACATACATTGGTAACTCGGGGAAAACTGGGAAACTCTTTACCTTATGCATTTTACATTACATACAGTTACAGTGACAGTTACATCGATACAAGAAACTATCTCATTTGCTGCTTTAGAAGAAAGAATCTGGCTGGGAACACTACATCAAAATTACGAATATGATAATAGTTTTAAATGACAATTCTTGATAGGAAAAATAGATTTTTATTATTTCTTGCTCTTACACCTTATAGCTTACAGTGAGAGAGTGACTATGACTTGGAGATATTTATTTTTTATATGAAAATGTTACAGTCAGAATACACACATTCCATATAAAGACCACACTAGGGCATAGGGTCGGAGTCGGAATAGTCGGGAATATTTATCCGTAATGATACTGTATGCCATCCCACCCGAAACCGAAACGGAATACCCGGGAGCGCCAACTTCACATTGCACCATACAAAAACAAACAAATACCAACCAATTTTTATTATTTTTCAAAATCGCACAAAATTGATAATAAATCTTCCAATGTAATATTTCTATGAAATGGATTCTTCGGCCATTGTGTGGCTTTTTTGTCTTATAGCAATTTTCGGATTTTCTATTAATGGCCTTTTGAAGCGAACTGTGTTAGCACTTGAAACTGATCTCGGAACCAGAAGGTGAACCAATTCTATTTATAAACTCGAGTTACGATAGCGCACCTGCACGTGCTCTATGGCATTTAACTATAATTTAGTTACCTATATCCCCTATATCTTATATCTCATTATTTTATTAAGTTTGGTTAGGTTAAAATGATTAGTGTTCAAAGTTCAAACCGGTTACCATATATCGTAAGCGTAAATATAAATCGGTATTATAAACAATACATATCCAATAAATACTGATGTTGTTATGGTTACTCCCCCCCCCCCCTCCCCCCCCCCCTACTGTATTCGTGGTAACGAATCATCACAGTTGAATGATTCAACAACCTCCCTACGGGGTTGATAATCAGTCACTAATGTTTTCAATTTTCATCAACATGTGGAAATCAAACGTAAATCAAAATCAAACGTAAATCAAAAATCAACATGTAAATTGTGAACCCTATCGCCGCTTCTTTTTTTACAGCCCTTTACAATGGTTCATTGACTACAGCAATTTATTCCTAAAAGATCTTAAGAAAATAATTGTTGTCAATCATAAAATTAATCTTTGTTACACAATAATAATTCATGCTGTATTTTTTGTTATTAACGCAAAATTTGGACGATTCACTCAAAGAAGAGACTCTGAAATGTCAGAAAGGAGTTCGTCATCATCAGGTTCATTACTTTGCACAATTAAACCTAATTTGAAATATTTTCTAGAATGTGACTCTCGTTATATTGCATCTTTAGAAATAGAAGGAATGTATTCATGAGTGATTTCATAAATAACTTTTGCTAAAATTTTTAATGGAATTATATAGCGTCGAATAGCTCACGAAGTTCTCGAGACGATGGCCACTGTTCAAATTCAAGCAGCAATGGGCTCTTGTTTAGGTCTTCGTTGACTTCCAATGTTCCAAGAATTATTCTGATGAGGAATATGCCTGTAATTGTGCAGAATTCCATGTGCTATCATGACGAAAGTGACTATTTCGAAATGTCTGGAGGACTGTTAAGTGATTACAAAGAATTACCCCCTCCGGACTATGAAGAAGCGCAGAGATTGCTCATAAATGATGAAGAGCAACCTCCTCCAAGTTATACAGAATATATTGAAATGTTAAATTCTGTCACAGTTACAGTTTAGTTTAATTTTGTAGCTAGATTAATTGTCCATTTTAATGTAAATGTCCGCTGTAAATATTCATATTTTAAATTGAATCATCGAAACTCCGAAGGCAGTTTGTTCTAATATTTGAGTATACTTCCTGGCCAATGTAAATGGGTAAATTCCTGATTCCGGACCTTTTATCGTCGAAAATATCCTTCGTCTACTTCGGCGAACACCGTAAATTGGTCAAAAATCAGGTTCTACCGTCTGCTCATTTATTTTCTGTGATTTTTGTATAAACATCATCGAATTATGTTTTTTTTTCAAAAAACTGCTGCCACTTCATAAAATATAAAAATTACAATCGTCAGCTTCTCTCTTCTAACAAACTTTGAACTTAAAAAGCCAAACTTCACCATTCTTGGTACTTTGTGCTTTATTTATTAGTATTCTTACTCATTTGTTACTTAAAACACAATAATCCATTACAAAACGGACATAATGCAGAGTAACGCTTGACCTACTGACCCAATGGTAATAGTACACTGGTAAAAATAATACTAACTGTACGTACACTAGTGCACTATTAGTACATGTAAAAGTTTTGAAAGGCGCATCTCTATCCGTTAGTGAGATGACCTCAGAATGATCCCTTTGACCTTGACCGACCCCATTTTTACGTATGGTCTTTCTTTAGACCGTAAGGTAGTATGTGTACAAAATTTGAACCACCTATCTCAATACATTCATGAGATGACCTCAGGATGACCTAGTTGACCTTATCCCCGTCACCCCATTTTTGAACTCAGACCGACAATTGACCTCTAGATGGCACACTGAAAATTTGATCGAGTATGTCAATCCTTTCTAAAGTTAGCGTGAAAAGGAACTGACAGACAGACAGATATAGTAAAAGCATGCTATTATTATTCAAAGTAACACAGTTGCTCTAACGGTGTCAAAGTCAAGAGTCAGGTCCGGCCTTACTTTGGTAATTAGTGGGCCGGTTGGTGAAAGTGAGCATTATAACAATTTTTTGTTTCGTTAAAACACTCTTTTCTCATTGTTATCGACCTCGGTCTCGGTTTATTTTTATTATATTGTATAGAATACTAAGTACAACCATTACCACAACCCCGCAATAATTTTCATAGAGGTACTTTAATTGATCATACTTAACGAATGTAATAAGGACAAAATATTATAAGGTCCATGTCCATAAAATGTATGAATACTTAGGTTATTGAATTACTCATTCACATTCACTCTGCTCTGCTCTAAGAAGACCTCTAATCTAATGTAAATCTAAAGATACGTTCGTTCATCTTCCGTCCGAGCTCATCAACGATTTTAAAAATACACACAGTGAAATTAATTTCCACGCTTATCTCATAAGTTCTCAGTCGTAATTTTGTTAGACCAAATCACAAATAATATACGTACAAAATTAACACTTGCTCGATTTATCCGATGTATACTTTGTAAACTGTATAGGAGGCGGCCGGAACCGTAATAATTCTCGACCGAAACTATTTATTTTACAGTTGGTCATTGGTTACAATAATATTACCATTACTATTATACTTTTCTTCCCTAGTACCTTGGCTAGAGTAATTAATAAGACATGATAGATTTTATTGCTCAGTAAGTCTACTTGTATGTATGCATGTAAATAAAATGTTATCCAGATTATATCTTCGTTGTTCTCTAACACTAAAACTTTAATAAATAGTTCGAAAACGTCCTTCATTCAACTGCACTGGTTTAGTTCACTATGGGGGGATGAGGGGTGTCAAGTAACCTTGTTATTGGGATTTTCTAAATTTCACAAAAGTCCATACATTACTTGATATTAATGCATATTTTTACAAAGGGTCCACTAATCCTATGTACATACAACGGCAACAAAAGGTGATATTTTGGAAGTTAAATGGCAGTATGAAGTATGGATGGCAGGCATTAAATTTATCCAAATAGCTTCCATGTTTCGGTATTAGATTAGGGTTATCGATAGCGAGATAGAGAACGAATAACTCAAATCGAATATGATAACCGTTGATTGGTGTCACTTGTCAATTACGCGCAGGGCAGGCCACCCCTTCATAATGTCTTTATCATTGTATACATATTGTCGCAAAGTCTACTATGCTATAATTTTAAGAACTCTTTACGGTAATTACGTTTTTCCTTAATTAGTGTGGAAAATGAAAACTTGCGTCATATCTACAAAAAAAAACCTACCTATGCAACAATTACACAAATAAAGAAATATGGTGCAAATAATTATGAAAACAGCTTGTGAATTTTAAATTTGAAGTTTAGTCGATGTTTATCATATTAAGAGTGTACCATTTTAAAATAAATAAGTCAAACTAACATTTCAAAAGTTGGTATTAAATTATAGAAATTAACAATATGATAATATTTATTAGAGAACCTGTCAAGCAGTTGATACAAATTAGTTATCGGAACGGAAAAGGGGAATGCATAATGACAGAGAGGCAATTATGATAGCTACAGCAAAGAAGTAGACGATGTTTCTTCGATTTCCAACTCCGTTTTGCAATTTAGTGATACTTTCTGCTTTGGATAGCAACTCTTCCATAGATCCTCGCAGCTGTAACTCGTCCATGTCTAATAATTGTAAAATTCCATAAAAATATAAAACACTAAAGCTTCATAATTCATAATACATGATATATATTATATATGTGCATGGATATTTATAAGTTTGTCTTCGTAGATAGGTTTGCAGGCTAATAATTCTCGGCCAAGACTAGATAGAACGAAGTGGCGATTACAGCTGTCGCTGGAAAAAAGGAGACCCTAACTTAAAGATTGAGTTTTGACAAGTAAAGATTTCCTTGCAGTGTATGGAGGAAAAAAATCGTAACTGCAGAAATCATGTTTTAGGCTCACTAATTGTAACAAGGGAAATTACACAACTTGAGATTTATTTCTTAAAATAACTTTCTAAAATTGCAATAGAAGTTTGAAGTTAGGTATTATAAGTATAATATAATATATTATATTATTATAGCATAGCTTTATCAGTCATAAGCATAATTGACTTGCAATATCCTGGATTTCTGGCTTTGTGTTAATTGTGTTCCGCCGAATTCGGATTTCATCGCAAAATTGCTCTTTTCCCAAATCACTTTCATCTAAACCTTAGCATTTTCGTTGGTCTGTAACACGCGAATTTGTTCTGCTTGATTGATGACACTTGAAAGTTAAAATGGTATTTCGAAGTTACAGGATATGACTCAGATGGCTGAAAATCTTTGTCGGGTGTATGACAAGACACCTCAGTCATGATTTTCATAAGCCTTAAGTTGTCTAATTAATTTCCCTTATTAATACTAAGCCTACAACATGATTTTTGATGGTACGATTTTCTTTTCTCCGTAAACTTAATGAAAGCCTATACTTGTTATACATCAATCTTTAAGTTAAATAGAGTCTCCTCTTTCCAACGATAGCAACCACTTTGTTCAACCTAGCTTAGTTCGGCTGTTATAATTACCCTGCAAACGTATCTAGTTTGTACAAACTTAATATCCCTGTATGAAGAGTATATAATTTTAAAAAGAAGTACCGAAAGGAATTTCCTTGTTGACGATAACCTGACAGTCCTGAATGTCCAAACTTAGAAGGTCTCTAAAAGACACAAGACTGTCCTGCGGTCCCTCACCCGGAAACAAATAGTCACTGACAAGAATATTCGTTGATGGCAAATAGACGAATACCCGTCGAGGCACTTCGTGGTACACACGGGAAGCGTCCTCACTGTTATCTTCATCCACTAACGATTCACAATGCATTTCTATGCGAGAAGACATCGAGCGAAGAATGTCTTCTTTTAGCATCTAAATTATAATTTTACTCAAATCAGCAAACTTTTATCTTATTTTGTTATTTAATATAAAAACGATCAGAGTATGAAATAGTACACCTACCTTTACGATGTGCAATTGACTTGATCCAGCAACTACAAAAGCCACAGCTACAATTTTGCCCTGAAAGTGTAAATGTTCCACGAAATCCTCGTGACCATCTCCAGCTTCGGCTTTTAATATCCCAGGAATCTATTTTATATTTTCATAAAAATTTCCCATATCATTAAAAAAAGTAATTCAATTATTCAATATTTAAACCTGTTCAAATTCATAATGATTCAAATCAAAAATTATCAAAGAGGAAGGAGAAGTACTCTTTGTATGTACTTTATCAATTAGAATGTGAATTGGCGATGCAGGTCTATTCGCTGGAAATACTTCATCGTCTTGGTAGTCACCACCGCCACCCTCGTCTTCTGACATTTCTTTCTCTTTCTCTTCTGCCTCTTCATAAATCACATCTTTAGACGGCATCTCTCCTTCAACGAGAAATTTTGCAGTATCTAACGTTTCTTCAAACGTTTTCAACAGCACCTGCATTACATGGTGGCGACCATTATGATAATGAGCAAAAATAACTTGAGGATAAAATAGACTGACAGTATCATTAATTACTAATACAATAAACAATCCATACCTCATTGTCATTGTTTTTAAGAAATAGCAATTACCTGGAGATTCTTTTTTAAAGGTAAGGCATTTTTCCCCAAATGCATCGCACTCACAGTGTCGTATTCACATTCCAATTTGAGCCACTCTAATTTCTTGTTAGTTATTTCTACTGGCTTTACTTTATAATTATTGTCCATTGCCTTCGCTGTGGTTCTGAAAAAGAACATAAAAATGACTTTCTTGGATTAAAATAGAACGAAAAGAACTAAAGAGCGTAGAATTGGTTGAATAAGATAACTACTTTTTCCCATCAAAATGCAGTATAATTTTATCATCGCGGTAATCGCTGCAGTAGTACGCATTTCTGGACAATCCCTTATTTACAGATGTTATCAACTGTTTTAAAATGCTTTCATATTTCGATGTGAATATTTCAGCTCTCTCCTTTACGTACAGACCAATAACGTAGAGGCCACCAGGAAGCATTCGTATCACCTATTTAAATTAAAATTACATTATTAATTTGATTGACTGATTCATTACACAGAATCATTACAGTTGCTTTAGACATCCAATTACATCAGAGTTTGATGTAATTGGATGTCTATGTCAGAGTATGGGGCAAGTCTAAGTCTGGAGCAGCATCAGAACGGACGGAATTGACCTTTTCCGTAAAGTCAACCATTGGAATTGGACTTAGACGCAAAAACGATAGACATGTTTTTGTTTCCTAACAAATCATGCCGACAAAGTATATCATTCGAGGGAAGAAAATAAAAATCCGCAAAGAATTCCCAGGCAGAAAAATCGGGAAATTTTTTCAACGTGGGATAGGCGGTTCCAGGAAATCGGGAAGAATTTTTCCCGGGAAGCGGGAAGTCTTCCTTCCCGGTCCCGGGGACCGTGATATTTCCTTTTTGTATGGAGTTGGAGACACCATATTATTCTGCATTTATTTTTCTCCATTTTTCCGAAAAAAATAATCA
This sequence comes from Tomocerus nigrus, assembly GCA_019776505.1. Lineage (NCBI taxonomy): Eukaryota > Metazoa > Arthropoda > Collembola > Entomobryomorpha > Tomoceridae > Tomocerus > Tomocerus nigrus. Next base: position 6,855 of record JABASI010002888.1, on the reverse strand, counting down.
GTTTTAATTTTACGACGGATTACCTGTTTTGCGTGATGAGCGACTTGAGCGGGGAGAATTTCCCCAACAGATTTCCATTTTAAGATTTCATCTTCGTTATCTCTCTCCTCGTAAGTCTGAGCAATGTGAGCTATACAAAACTGCAAGTCTTCTTTCACCTGAATAAAAGATATTTACTATGATATTATTATTATTAATCTCCAAAAGTTTATAATGCTATACAAATAGAAAATATAATAGAAAGTATTACAGTTCCAATGAGAAGGCCAATGGACGAGTCCACCGTATCTTTTAATAAATCCTGGACAATGTCATCAACAATTAACTTCCCCATATTGACCACTTTTGTGAACTGCCGCGGGTTGAGACTTGAGACCTTCTACTCTACAGTCTACAGTCTACCTACACTCGGCACTCGCACTCTACGTACTACGTACACAGATACACATACTATCACACGACACACAGTAAACAAGGAGAGTGCACACTTTAGTAGCTTATTAGCTAGTTTAGTGCACTACTATGCATGGGTGAAAGTGTGAATACATCGAATGATCGACCTTCCAAGTTCCAATGAACCAAATATTATACAGATTCTTTTTTTGGTAATTAATAAGACGTAAATGAAATAATAGGCTCTGGATCGTTTGAATAAATACATTTGGATTATAGACTTATTTGTTGGAAGGAAAAATAAAAGCTAAGTCCATGATATTTTGATTCTTAAGATCCCAAAGAACCATTCTGCTGTTTTTTACATGCATTTTACTTGTCTCCAATGGATGAAAATATGCTTACCTAATTGATTGTCATCGACAGATAAACTATCCAGGAGGGTCACAAGGCTCTGAAAAATTGTAAATGTTTGAGCCTTGTTTGTGGTGACTGGTGACCAGGTGACCTGGCTGAATAGTTTATCCATTCATGACAATAGGGTCATGCAGCCAACGAATTTTGTTGTTTTAACGGTACAAAATATTTGGGGGAATTGGGGATAACACCGCGCACCGGTCATGACCTCACGAACAATTTTGAAACATAATCTAACCTAGCCTTCACTCTGTTGGATTGGGTTAGGTTTGATTCGGGGCAATGAGGAAATTTTCGAAAGTTGTTGGCGAGGTCATAATCGGTGCTCGGTGCATATTTGGTGGTATCTCAAGCCCTGACTAAATACTAACTGTAACTGTAATAACGGGCCCTCGAAAAATGCGGGACGGCAGGAAGATACCTTTCCGGGAAGGAAAAAAATCGCGAAAAAAGTAAAAATCCGGAAAGAAAAAAAAATTTCCGCCGGAAAAATCTTTTTCAACGCGGGACCGGCGGTGCTGGGGTTTTTGTGCTGGGGTTTGAAATTGTAGAAGTGAATTGAAAGAATGTTTACTCAGAATGATTTATTAAACAATTAAATGCACTTTTACAATTAGTATGTAATGAATTACAGACAACAGACGGTCAAATGCAAAGTTGACATGGAGGTAGGGCTACTGTGGAGCAGACAAAACGTATGAGTAGTTATCATTAAAGGTTATAACAAGGGATGTATATAATTCATAATAATATTATTATCATAGTATTATAGTCACATTTAATGAAACTAAGAGAACGAGAGTCACTTTTTATGTAGCAATAACAATCATATTCAAAACTTAATCAGAGTGATAAATACAAATAGGACGGTTTAACTAAAAGGGTCTAGAAACACACTGGCTGTGTAAGATCACTTAATCGCTAGTCTATAAAAATTGTGGAATCGTGTATTAAATAATCTATGACATTTATTAGGCAAACAACTAACAAAACTGAACAACAATCACTATGATAGTATTAGTATTGATTACCTAACTGAGATTAGTTTTAACTTATTTAGCATTAAACTGCATAAAAAGTTAAAATGGATAGATTAGAATTGACAAAAGTCACAAGTCACCATAGGTGGAAATGAATGGTAATCAATATATTCCTTATACATTAATTAAACAACTGGAAATTTTTGCCACCTAATTAACGTACTCTAATACAATAAGTTTGTAGACCCTTAGAGCAAACGTCGATTTAATGGTATACCATTATTATACATATAATAATACTTACAAACTACAAAAAAATGCTGATGTAAGCAGTGAAGTGAAGATAATAAGAGAAGACGGTAACTGTCACATTCCATTAATTCTAAAAATCAAATCAAAATGTTAAACCCCTTCATCTCATAGATAGAACTAAAAAATCTTACTAAAATTTCATTATGCGCCAATAAGAATGGGTTGACGAACTTACTTCTGGTGTAGTGCAGTTCGATAACTAAGCAGAGATAATAATAGTAGCTGACTGTCACTCAAACATCGATCTGGATTGTGTATGGAAAACGAAAGAGCGTCAGTGCCATTTGGTTAGTATGGCTTAATTAGCGACGGTCACGGGACTCAGATCGGCTGGAGCGACGAGGGCGTGAACGGCTACGAGAGCGAGAGCTGCTTCTGGAGATCCTGCGTCTCGGAGATCGGGAACGGCTGTAGTGACACATCATAAAATAAATTGATCAGTTAAAATGGACTTAGAGAAGGAGAGCAGGGATTAGGAAGAAGTAGTCTCCGTGCCCCACCTCCCATTTACGATCGTGAGAACAACGAGCCCCACCCACAGAGCAGAGCCCAACGCCAAATGACATGATCACGGAGCAAATGAACTTCATTATAGAAAAAACAAAATCTCTAAGCATCCAAGACAGATATATCAACGGGAAATTGCTACATCGGCCATGGACAAACCAGAGAAAACCTAATTGATGGGCTGAGAGAGTGAGTGATGGTCATTTTGAGGGTTGGGTCCGTTGTGCGTGGGTCTCGGCGTGGCTGACAGAGTGACAGATGAATAAAATCATCTGTCCACACAAACATTACATTACGACGAAACGGAAGTAGTGAGCGATACGAGGAGGTAGTAGTAGTGAGTAGCAGTCTGACTGATTGAGTAGATTGAGTAGCAGAGCACAGTGGGCAGATTGTAGTTTGGAAGGAACGGAAGTACAAGTAGTAGAAGTTGTCGTAACGAACGGAGGAGGAGATGCGCAACGTTTACGTAACGCAACGGTGGCGTAGCAAGTAGCAGCTCTATTGTGTAGAAGGTAGTAGCAGTGGTGAGGAAGTGTGGTTGAATGGTTTGTAGTGCGGGCGGGCAGTTGGGCTGGGCTTACGGGATTCAGTGTGCGGGCAGACGGACGGGCGAGACGGTGACGTCTGTCGGAGAGTGGCGAAAATGAAACGTTTTGAAAGAAAGGAGAAATGGAGGAGGACGAGAAGAGTGACTGACAACTGACTGTAACGTGAAGGAGTGACTGACGGGCGGGTGGCATGGCGGGCGAGCGAAGCGGAAGAGTCCATTTCGATCGAGGACAGAGACGAACATTTACTAACTGGCGAGGTCAGCAAGTGCCAAAAGTCGATCGGAATGTTTGTTTGTCTGTCTGTCTGTCTGTCCGCAGCTGATGCGGGCGGAAAGATGCAAGTGTGACGCGCGGGATCTGTTCCCTTTCTCTAGCTGTCTGTTTGTCTACTTGTCCATCTCGTCCTCACTCATTGCTTATCTGGGCGGGGGACGAGAAGAGAAACTGACTGAGTGACTGACGAGCCTGGCCTGAGCTGAGGAAGAGCCTCTCTCTGATTTGGGCGAGTCATCCTGAGAGTCATTGACAGTGTGTGACCTCTGAGTCTCATCGACGGAATGGCTGTTAAGCGCAGATCAGGATTGCGACGCTGTCGAAGAAGTGTGACCATTGTGCGCCCAAATCACTAAATTCATTTTAAGCTTTCATTTTCATTCAATTCTTTCTATACTTACCCTCTATCGTCTACCGTTATCAATACCTTTATTCATGACATCTTATATTGTATTGTAATTGTAATTGGTTTATATACATTGCCTTTTAGCCTGAGTCCTGAGCCTCCCATTTTAACGTTTTGATTTGAAGTTCGAGTCAAATAAAAACTTTTAATAATTTTCCGAAAACATTTTTTGGCGCTAAGAAGCGTAAAAGATGTTTCCAAAATATATTAGTAGTATATTATAGTTTCTGAATTATTTCAATTTACTGTTGGACGTGTTTAGCACTATGTAGGTTCTACTCTACTAGCCGTCAATCTATCACTAACTATAATATGAATTCTGTTAAAGTAGTTTAACCCAGAACTTAAATTACAATGCCACCGACTCCGACCCGACCCTTTGCACCATTGAAAAGTCTGATAGGTCCTAATTCAACATTTCAGAATCATAATTTTTCTGTCTACAAAAAGTGCTCATAATAATATTTTTTATTTTGGGATCTTTAAAATAAACAGATATCTACGTGACACATTGTACATTTCGCACCATTTGAACAGTTCTCCGCTCTCAATACGGCTCGGTATTAGTAGCCAGTGTCTACCCATATCACAATTTGTTTTCGCCTTTCTACAGTTGAAGTTGTGCAAAAATATGGAGATAATGCAATAAGCATTTTGATTAAAAAACATTATTTTAGAATGCAAAATTAAAATCAAAAAATTAAATGATAAAATTAAGTTTTAAAAATAATTTTTCTTGTTAAAAGAGCATGTAAAAATATTGGTTTCTTGCAGCTTGCAGTACATCCGCAAACAATAACACAATAAACGCGTTCTATACTTCTTGTTCTTGGCTTTACCTTCATGAGTGTGGGAACTGGGAAATAAAGCAGGGAGGACAGTATAATATATAATATTTATATTTCCCACATAGGTATACATTTTATTTTATAGGATGCCATAGATCCATTATTTTGGGCTTAAGAGAAAATACTTGACTGAGACTGAATTCCTGAATAAATTGTACGCGTGCAAGTTTTTTTCCTTTTCTACAGGGACTTCAGAAAATAATTGCTACTTCCGTTAGCTGTCCATATAAATAAGGTGATGGATTTTGTGCTGCTCGATAACATGCATATAATATAGGGGGTATGAATTCTTCCTGGTAAGTACTTTGTCTTCACTCTTTACAAATATGCATAAGGAGTAAGCATGCAAAATTAAAAAAAACTTTACTACTTTAAGAGTTTAAAGAACACAATTGCAGCTATTAACGTAATGCTCATTCAAGAATATCGAAATAAATAGAATTCAACTAAATCTTAAATGAATTTAAAAGAATGATTTGTTCACCATTTGGCACCGAAAAGCTTCTAAGCTTAACAATTAACTGACTGAGCTCTAACTTAGTACTGTGATAAATTAACATTTTCTTTTGTTCAGATAATAAAAATACTAGGTAGTTTTGAAAACTGATACAACTTCTATACTGTATTCATTGACCAATAATATCAATGAATACGAAACGAAATAGTAAAAATTTATTAATTGTTTTGTTAGGTTAGGATAACTTGGACCTTGGTCTATTACAGCTATAACATACCTTCTATTGTAGTTGCGCCGAGGTGGTCCACCACCACGTCCACGACTATTTGTACGTCCTGTAGACATCTCCACTCGAACACGGACCCCACATACTCTCCTAATAAAGTTTTATAATTGACAGAATTTATTTGAAGATTTTTCGACCCGCTCGGATATTTTATAGTGGTTTATATTTCATATATCATTTTTAGAGAAAATCCTCGCCTCCCTCGGTCTGTGTTTTGTTCCACTTAATTGAATTAAAAAATTGAAGCATAAGACATGCTCCGATGAGGCTTGGTTTTTCTCGGTCTCGGGTACCCTGTACCCTACCCCGTATCCCACTCCGTCCCAGTTGGAAGAAGTCGAAGAAGTTTAGGACTTTGTTTGACTATTTCCCGGGATGGCGGTTAGGATGTTTTTCCCTTTAAATTATTTGTTTGTATATGACGAATTGATGAAGGGGCTTAAAAATAAACATCTAACATTTAAAGAAAACATTGGTATCCATAAGCCATAAAGGCAAACATTTACACATCTCAAATAAATATTTTGAATATGTCAATTCAAAAACGAAAAAAATTTTAATCGGAAAAAATAACCCATTTGTTTAAAAATTCTCATTACTTATATTACGAAAGTGTAGCCGTACCCTGACGCATTTAAGGTTAAACGTCTGAATAAATATACCTATTTAACTAAGGGTTTTAGATTTTACACTATATACACTTACGTTCCATCCAAATGGCGAACTGCATCTTCGGCGTCTCTTGGATCCTCAAATTCGATGAATGCAAACCCCGGGGGGTTGCGGGCGACCCAAACGTTTTTTATCGGTCCATATTTGTTGAATGCAGATTCCAACTCATTCTTGGAGGCATTGTTCCCCAAATTGCCGACGTAGACCTTGCACTACAAATAGTTGATAGTTACAATAAAGTATACACAGTCTGTAGTCTGTATTAAAGGAATAGGAATTCGACTCAGAATTGTCTAAAATGGAAAATTATGCAAAAATTCCAACTTATGTAACAACTTTTGACAAAGCTTGGAAAAATTGAAATTGGCCCCAATATGTAACATCCCTAACCTAACCTTGCCTAACCAAAAAATGTTGCCACAGAAGAAAAGTTCTACGTCTCACAAAATGTTGCCACCGAACCGGGGGAGCAGGGGAGGGGTGGAACGACCTCTCCAGGTCATGTCCGGTCCACATCCGACGCAATCATGCAATATTTGAGGGTCACTTCTAATTATTCTGAGATACAAGGTCAAAGGTGGGTTGCTTACGGGGATTCGGAGCCAAAAAATATTTTCCACGTTTCTTCCCAATTTGCATACAAAATGTCGATTTTTTTATTGCTGATCTGGACGTTTCAAACAATTTGGAGTCGATTTGGGAGTTGTCATTTTTGTGGGTGGGGAATACTACCTCCATTGGGTTTGGGAG
>JABASI010002887.1:0-18094 GCA_019776505.1 Tomocerus nigrus | reverse complement strand
AATTTGTAACAATTAAGTGTATGTTAGTAGGTTCTTTCTTGTCGAATAGGCTTCAAATGTTACTTAATAAAATGTTATCATGAAAGCCAATAATATCGAATGTACCCTAAATGTGTAGATATCCCTCTCCCTCCTCCCCTTAATACACAAATGCAGATCTACATTGAGCAATTCTCCTATTCTAAATCAATTGCAATAAAATAATTGTTTCTGGTTGACTGTTATTTAAAGTAAAATTTGCCGGTGCGGTCTCTGCAAGTTAAAAAAAGAACAAGGGCCGGATTTTGGCCTGCTAATTAAATGACATGCTCATCACATGAGAAGACAATAGGAGAAGAATGAAGTCAACAGATCAATTGTGTCTTGAAATTAGGATGATGAGCCTGATTTTAGTATGCTCCTGCGTTTGTTAATTTTATGCGTCTTATGGACATCTACGTGTTTTTATGCCTTCCTTCCTACATCTGCAAATATAGTCGACTATAATAGGCTAAGGTAGTAGACGAGGCGACATTATAAAGATCCTTGTTAAGATGGTTATGGAAGCGAGTGTGTGCATTTCTATTGTACAGTTGTCGATTGTGTGTGTGTTACAGCATCATCCAAAGGACATCAATTGGACTGTAGTGATGCACGAATGGAATAGAGTGACAAAAGAAGCGGAAAAGAGTAAGGAGCGTGGGTGCTGAAGGTAACGAGGTCTGAAGGAGTCAGTTACACACAAAAAATAAAAACGAATCCCAACTGCAAGACAATTGAATGAGAATGGCGAAATATGAAAGAGATCGCATAGAAAATGAAATGAGACTGACATGAGCAAGTGATCAATTGTTCCACAGCCAATTCACTGCACTTTTTCTAATTTCGCTTCACCTTCAACGGAGTCATGTCCAAAAGAACTCTTCACAACAATCCACTTTTATTTAATTCACTTATCAAACGTTCAACATAACATGGCTATCTACAAATAGATTCTTGATATTTGAATTGTAAATTTATTGCACTACATTTGTGCTGCAAGGCATTACTAAGCAGCTCATATGATGCTATAGTACAAACATGGAAGCATGTACCTACACGTAACGTAAAACTTTGCACCTACGTTAAAAGTAGCTAGAAGTAATTGAATAACGTAGAAACAATTCTTTGATTGTATTGAGGCATTTTTGAAGCATTTCTTAGAGTTACAAAGTGGCAATCGATCGTGCGTACTTATTTAATCCTTTTTGTAGGATGGAAGTGAGCTTTGCGATTAGTTTTGGGTTGATTTCTTTTGTTATTCTTTGCACTGGCATTGACTTTGGCTGGAAGGGATAGGATAATGTGTAAAAGGAGTACGCTGCATGGTGGACGGCACTGGACCTCATCGTCCACATTCTCTGCCGCACCCTTCCTCCAAATATTCATTTCCTCTTTATTTTGGCAACTGACAATACTACTTTATAAATTCTCTATTTCACAATTGCTGATAACTACCAGTACTCGTCATATAATGTCCCATCCATTCATTCTCTTGGTACTACTTAATTTACTTACATAAAAATATATTGCACTTACCTTACCCTTATGTATTTCTGAATTCGCACTGTCGGTAATGTTATGTATTCATAACGGTCGTAACATTGTGTAGAATAAAATATTTACATACTCCACATGCCAAAGTGTAATTACTCAATTTTAAATTGAATCAATTTTTCAAATAACAATATAAAGACATCCTTAATGAAATCACATGCAGTTATAGTTAGTATATAATGTAGTAGGTACAAAAGAGCCGATTGTTCATTCAACAGAAAAGAATGCTGAAACTGACACTATCGAATTCATCACAGATTTAAATTGTTTACATTTAGTATCTGCAGACAAATAAATAAGATTTCTATTTACTTAGATAGGTAAATACATTCTGAAGAAAAGTCAATGCATGAGATTATTCCAACAACGTAATTCACAGCTATGCGTATAGTAAAGTACATAACAATATTTTTATCTGCAGCTGCATAAGGTGAGAAGATTTTGGCACTGTATGAACGCAACGGTAGCAACCTAAGGCTTAACACAGTAATAGAAATGCAGTTCATATAAGTAATTTACAAACAAGAACAAGTGGTAATAGCTATAGATGGAACTTGTAGCTACAAGCGTGTGACGAGTTATACCAGCATATTATTAGGTACCTACTGTAATTTAACAAACCTTTCAATTACAACAAACGAGAGTGTGCAGTGTATGTAGGTCTGCAGTCGAATTTTGGGCATATAAAAAATAAAAATAAATAAATCTGTCTTTTTAGCTTAGAGAGTGTACACAGAGAGATAAAGTTATAAATTGAGCTTTATCTGAGGGCACAAACAAAAGAACAGAGGAGTGTGGTTGTTGTAGTAGGCAACACTAACTAGCTGATAACATGGATACGAGCATTTCTTACGATAACACAAGCCAAGCAGCAATAATAATTATTTCCATCGTTTCATTTCATTTTCTTCCTTGCTGCTCGGTTAGACATGACAAGTGGGCAAAGGGGCAAGTCAAATCTCTGAAGCAGAGTCAGCACAAAGATATTACAATGAGCAAATGGCCAAGCCAATGCAATTTACAATTTACAGCAAAGCATCCAAATTCATTAACTGCATCACGTCTGTGGCCTATGTGACGTCACAGATTTGTAACGATGAACGGCAGAGAGCAGAGAGGCTTAATATTATTACCTATGGCTATTATTATATTAAAATGTGAATGAATGTATGGGCTGAGATATATTATAGAAAAGGATTGTTTAGAGTCACCTCACCTTCTGCCAAAAGCCAGAGCGGAGCAAGGTGTAAAAGTCAGCGAATGTATTATGGTAGTTGGGTTGAAATGTATCTCTGTGTATGGATTGGATTGGGATCTGTGCAGAAAGAGCAGGATAATGCCCCATGACCATAGCACACTTATGATTATTTTATAATGGAGTGTGTTGCATTGTTTTTGGTGTTTAAGTACCTGCATGGCATGTTTACGTGTCCCTATCCTTAATATTCACTTGACTCTGATTTGCTGAGCCCTCTCGAATATTTAATGCATCGAAGCCATCAAACAGCAGCAGCCACCTGAAGTCAACGCATCACATCCCATCACATCACACAACAACATCTCACACTACACTTTGGCCTATTTAGTCAGGAATTCGTATTAACTCGAAAAGTAAGTTACTGTGATGTCTTTCTGAGAGGCAGAGAGCAACAGTCGCAGTCTGCACAACTGCCACACACATCCTCACACGCAAAACTCTTCTTTTCGTTTCAATTCATTAGAAATTTTCTTTCTTTCTCTGCTGATTAGCAGAGTTGTAATTCTTGTAATTGTTTAAAAACGATTTATTTTGTTGCATCGCATGAGAATTCCACTCTCAGATAAATTCTGCTAGAACGCAAGACATTTCAAGCTGCAAACAGTGCAATTCCTGACTTGTGTACATAAATACGTGTACGTATGTACGTGTGTGTGCATATGCGTGCTACATATCGAAAGGAGGCAGCTAACGGCAATCTGACTAAGAATATTATAGATTCTGCAATTTCGACGAATAATTGGGAAGTTAATGGACTTATTAGTAGAGTGAGCAAAGCCAATAGAAACCAAGTGAAGAGTTTGTGATTTGAAAGAGAGCCAAAGCGAGGAGTTATGGCATTTACCTGAAATCGACGAAATCTAAATAATAATAGTGCATCTCAGTAGTCAGTCAGTATATAGAAAGGCTTTGTGTACACAAAAGAGAAGTTGTTAATGCAAGCAAACTGAGCAAAGCAAAGCAAACCACGAAATCAAATAACATCCACTACGGCCATGCTATATAAACAAACGTAGTAAATAGTACATTATTAAATATTTCATTTTTATATCCATGCGAAACTATAGAAGAGAAGATTTGAAATTTACATGGCAGCATTTGCACATGCATTACTACTTATTTAGATGAGTGTGTGAGGACGCAGTAGAGAGGAATATTGGAGACAACAACGTTGGAATTAGAGGAGATAGTGCGGGGATGCTACGTATAGACAGATAATATAGAGGAGTGTGTACTGGTCTCTATAAGAGCAATAATTCTTAGACTGCTAAAGAAACAGTTTGATAGTGTGATGACTTTGTGTTTGTATGGGATGGCAGAGACTGGCTCAGCTCCTTTGCTCACTTTACCTTAACCAACATATATGATTGTCAATCAGCGAGAGAATTATGTGGAGATTCGAGTGGAAATCTGTGAAAAGTGAATAGAGACTAGTTAGCCGTGCATTGTTGAGAAGTGCACGCATCCTTAGTGTTCTATTTCTGTCGACTCGATACACACTCAATTTTATTTTAATAATAACTGCACTCTTATCCGACTCTATTATCGTTCACCCACTCTGCCGATGATGCGATACTCGCACCACGAATAAGTATAAGCAACAATTTACCTACCTCAACCAAATCAACTAATACGGCAGCTCCATTCCCCTAATTCAACAGCATCTGAAGAAACACGTTCTGAAATAAGAGTTGCATTGTTGCACTATAAAACTATTATTAGTAGTGCTCTATGTAAATAACAAAGTCGATAGATTACAGTAGGCACCGTTCACAGTGAAGTGCAACAGAACAGGCAAGTGAATTAGGTGAAGCCAGAGGAATAGTGTAACAGGATTAATATCCTTCTATCTCCACTAACCAACTCTCCTCCTCAGCCATTAGTCTGCATTGTTAGACTTGTCTTGCTTTCGTGAATTAAAACCATAGTTTAGCCATTAAGTGCAAGAAAGTTGTAGGCAAACACACGGCTGAGCCAAGGAACACAGCCCCACACTCAATTCCGTCCACGAAACCAACAGAAGAAAATAAATGTGTATTAGTGGAGCTGTTTCTCTGTCGAACCCTCTCGCTGTTGCTGCTACCTACTCCTTCATCCTTTAGAGCCATTTACGCTCCATACTCCTCCGAACCAACTTGAGACGAGATTCCACACTAACCAACAATACGCAACACAACAAACAATTCCTCTCAGCATCAGTTAAGTACCAAAGTTAGACCAGAGAGAAACAGAGCAGAGTTACTAAACTTTTTTTAAATTAATTAATTAATTACTTATTCTCCATAAAATTTTATTTCATTCTTCCATTTTTATTTTCTGATAAGAGGAATTGTAGGTAGTTAAAAGTATTGCTATTGGAAAATTACCAGATAAAGAGCATTAAATGCGATAGGGTCTTGAAAATAAACCGACAAGGGAAGGGAAGGTCGTAAAATAAATTACAGCAGGTACCCTCCTTGGTACCCAAATAAAAATAGTCGCAATAGTCGCACCAGTTATATCTACAATTAACTAATAGTAATAATAGGTGTCTGTTCTAGTTATCTACTAACATTGTACCCATAATATATTATGTTAATTTGAGGACTGGAAAAGGTGGTTGACTTACCTGTTGATTTTATAATAGTGCCCTATTAACAGTTTTGTCTAAGAAGGATATTATTCATCTGTGTACTACTAGCGACTGATCGAGTGTTGTGTTGAAGGTGTTTGTGTTTATGTATGTGCCTTGTGTGTGTTGACAAGAAAATAAAAATTCCTTTCGTTGACATTCGTCATTTAACTTGTTTTCTGCATTTAAATGAGTTTCGTCCCTGTGCGACTTGTGTCTCTACTCCTGTTCTGCATGTTGTTTATGTAGATTGATTAAGATCAGAAGAGCTGACCTATAGCTCTGTGCACTCCTCGAAATAATTCCTCGCTTTATTATTGAATTTGAATAATTTAGATCTACATAAGTACATGCGTCCCACTACACCACTCTCCATAAAAATCATTATTCATGGACATCTGAGAGCAATAGCAACCACGCACAGTGCAATGAAATTTCCGTGAGTTGGCTACTGTCGGATGCATTGGATGTTTGGTAGTTACGTGTGACAGTTAGTTGGGTAAAGCTACTGGATAGTTTCTGGATTGGATCGATAGCTGAAGCTTTATTAAACTAACATCATCACCCAGCCAGTTTAGAGCCTGTTCTCTGCAAGGCGTGTAGGAAATCAGCGAATTTTTCTTTGTTTTACACACTAGCATTGGAAGAAAAAGAGTGAATTCGCCTACACTTGTACCTACTCAAAAAATATCAGCACTCCTACACTAAACTCAACGGATATCACAATGTGGACTCTGCAAAAGAAAATAAAACGGACATTTAGTCACAGGTAAGCGTAAAATACCTTTGTTTCTCTACTAGTTTTACGATTCTTTTCATCTCCTGTAATTTCTATGCGCATTTCAAGTGTTGTAATAGCAAAAATTCAATTATTTGCCAAATTGGAGCTTAAAGCAATTCGTCTTGAATGTCATTGTCTGTTGGGATTTCAAAATTATACAGTGCCAATTTAGTTTCGGTCTTTTAATTCCATTCTCATTTATTATGCATAAAAAACTTTATAAATATTTTTAGTTATTTACGAACAGAGTAATTGATTTTAGAATAATTTTGCGTGAGACTGCCTTGTCACTGCCTCTCATCATACCAAAATCCAGGAATCCTCACAGGAATAGGAATCGTGTAGATTATTCCTATGGGTGGGATTTATAGTATCGACTAGAGAGTTTCATAGAGCGCAGTCGTACAGCTAGATTACAAGTATAGTAAAAAAGTAACAAAATACCTACGTTTATTAATAAATAGATACCAAAACATACATATAGCGTTTAGTAAGCAGTTCTCTGATGCAATTTTAATGGTACTTGATAAATGCACGGTAGAGCTTTGTGTTAATATTGTTAATTACACAAGAGTTGGTCGTAGAGCGAAACAAAGTAAAACAAAGCAACTAGCGAAGCAAAAGTTTGAATACGAAAGAATGAATCTAAATGGTACAAAGCTGAACGAAGGAAAGAGGCAAAACGAAGGATAGACAAAGGGATTTAACATTAAGTGCCATTTAATTATGTTTACTTGGTAGTAAATGTCATAATGGCACCGCATCCACTTAAAGAGCAAGATCTACCACAGTCTTGGGTTCTGGCAACCTAGTAAGCTAATTATTATCTACTTAACGAGAGGTTAGTTAAGACAGAGTTATTATTGTTCGGTGTGCATGCTTAATTGTAAATGACCCAGCCCAGCCCTAGAGACACGAAAATAAGAATTTGATACGACAGCTATATGTTAATTAATTAATAAATATAAGCACTTAATTAATTAATGGAGAGCATTAGGTTAACCTTTGTGGCATGTTGCATTCAATCACTAGCCACACAATGGCATTATCTATTTAACTTTTTCAAGAACATTTCTGTCCCATTTGTTTCGACGCATGAATTACGATCGTTGTTAGTCGTTAGTAGTGTCTGGACTGGAATCTTTTGAATTCACGACTCACTTCCTAACTATTGTTAAACAGCAAGTTTTTCTGTGCTCTCTTAATCTCTTTAGAATTAACTGACTATGTTGTTAAACTCCCGTTTCTTTGACTTGTACTACTATACACACATTTACAGATGCAGATCTGGATTTTATTTAGTCTATTGTCCATTATAACATGGCATGGCTGTGTGGCTATGACATGGCAGTTGATTTGAATATGACGCTACATTATTTGCAATTTGGCAAACTATTTGAATGTAGACAAGATCCATTTGACTGGCTATTTCTTTACTAAATCAGAGTTAGGCGTCTTAGAAGAAGTATTAACGCTCTATGACTCTATAGAATCCTCAAGTTTGCATTGATTAGGGTAATTTATGCATAGTTTCTTATGCAAAACTAAATCAGCTCCTTCAATCGTTCGAGAAAGACAATCGAGAACCGTCAGTCACTTTCAGTGTGCCTTGAATTGAAAATGCTGAATCCGCTTTACGTACTTCTAGTCGAACATTATGGCGGCTAAGCCAGGGGATTTCAATGGCAATCAAAGAGAGGTATTCACTTGTCATTATGATAACTAAAGTCCTAAGCCATGAAATTGTGGCGGAGTTAGCACTGCGACTGTGCTAAGTGAACTATTAGGTACCTGGATTTAAGTAGCAAGTCAAGTTAAAGTTGAGTGACAATGAGGCGAGGATATCTTTACCTTCAGATCAGCATTAGCTGACAGGGCAAGTCATGAGCGCTAAAGACTCAAAGGAGACTCAGACTACTACCGTCTTGGCTAATAGGCAAAGTCCCTATTCATAAATAAATCGCTTAGGACAATGCAACAGCCATTCCTACTATCCTACACTGATCTGCATTGTTCATCCCTGGGAATCTGTTCAACTATTGTGATTAGCACCGAGGGATTTATGCAACAATTGCCCTCTTCATTGCCAAAACACTAGGAAATGTCAACGGCTACTACTACTTTCTGTTCACAAGAATTCTTCTCTAAAAAAACTCAAGTCTCCCCTCCCTGCTGTTCAGCAACTGAAAATGTAAACTTCTTTTAGACACATTTCTACTGAAGATACAAAAATTATTCAAAATAACTGAAACGTAACTGAAATTCATCTACTCACAAACTCGTACATAAAAAATGAAAAATTGTTTTCGGGAAGAATATCTAAAATTATCTTAAGTTCATACACGATTATTTTTATCTCCATTTTCTATGCTCTTTGACAAGAACTAATATTACATCTGTATAATAATGTTTTAAGTATAATATTAGGCTTCAGCTATTTTGGAAATTGGAGTTTAAGGCAATCACACATTCGTCTTGAATGTCATTATCTGTTGTGATTTTAAAATTAGTGTCAATTTGGTTTCAGTCACTCAGTGCCTGTCTTTTTGTGCATTTCCATTCTCATTTCTGATAAAAAAAGAGAAAAAGTTGGAGATAGGTAGACTCGGTAGACAGAGGTAATAGAGGGAATGCGTACCAATAAGTACCACACTATTTAAGTTAAGTAAGTCAAGTTAGAATGTACACTTATTTGTGTTATTGCAGCATTTCGTCAAATAAAGCCAATAAAGGGCAATCAAATATATAATAAGAAGGATTACATCTACATGCAGTTCCCTTGCCTTTTGTGCTCTGTATATTTAGGTGCTGTTATGTCGCAAGAAGGAAGGGAATATTAAGGAGAATGCAGTGCAAAGTGCAATTTACCACAAATGCACAACTTATGACAAATCATGCACGCATTTGACGTTATATGGCCAATTTATAGCAGAAATGACGAAGAGCAGGCGCTAGGGAACCCTTTTCTTTGCATAATACAAAGATTATGCATACATGCAATTTACAATTAGCTGCTTACCTATGCGCATTCCACACAGAGACACATAACTTGATAACTGTATAGAAAAGTGGGTATAATAGCAGCAGAAGAGCAGACGAATGTAGAATGAATAAAAATATTTAACGAAGCAACCTGTTAGATATGGAGCTTTTAATTTTCCATTGCTTCTCCCCTCATTTAGCGAGGAGCAGTGCTCGTTATTAAAATGTGAATGTGAGTTGGCGTGGTATAAATTATTTCTTGTATATAAAATGATACGACGGAGTATGGAAGAGTGAATGAGAGTCATTGTGAATTAAAATAAAAGTATTAATGATCAAAATCAAAGGCCAACAGGATTTGCCTTTCGAAAAGAATTGTAGTCCACACTCCGTCCTGAGGTAGTCGCAACTTTTACTCGATTTTAGGAAATAATTTTGAGTGAGCCTGTCCTGTCGCTGCCTCTCACGAATCAAGTAGATTCTTTGGGGATTTATCGTATCGACTTTAATGAGAATTGCATAGAGCACACACTCGTAAAGCTCCTTCGGCATTCTCCAATTGATATGTATACACAGTCAGTGCCTATACACCTGGTTAATATTATTTGGAGTTATATCCAACGATTATCTAGCTGACAATTATCATCAATCAATACTAACATTTTCCCAATTCGAATAATCGATAGATTAGTTATTAGCCATTCCAAACCTTTACTACTACTGCACCGACTACATGCACAGACTACAGGCAGACGGAGGAGTGAGTATTAATTTGTGATTGCATGGAAATGCGTTGTGATATAATGAACTTGCATAACTTATAAATTACAAGAATGGATGGGAATGGATGTGAGATGCGATAAATACAGAGGAGATTGTAAAATCTTCTTCAAAGCAATAATTATAGTCACAGAATACGTCAGTGCATGAAAATTCCAATTCACTTGCTTTGCTAATAAACTTGCAGTTTCATAATCCCTTTCTACGCTACACACACAGCAAGCCAATTCCGAAAGCTTTGTTTAGAGGCACAGGTAGGTAGGTAGGTAGATTAGCATCACAGACAGGTAGATACCTCGCTCATAACATAACACTGCGGAATTATACATCATCTGTGGTCACCAAATTCTCAGCAGACTCATATCTGCATATATTCTGCTTACTCATTCCATTTGTGAATGTACGGACGGAGAGGCTTCAATGTGCATCTCTTTGGCCATCTGCACAGCGTCGTGGCAAAAGAAAAATAAAGTAAAACAAGGTAAAGGTTGTTCTGTGCATGCACCAAACTATTTAGCTATACTTTAGTTTTAGTTTGTGCAATCTGAGCGAGAATTAGTCATTTAGTGAGAACTGTGTGGAAGATTGGCCACAATGTGCACCACTCACTAAATAAACTCCATCCAACCACACCAGCCATCATCCTCAAAAACCACAAATGACGATTTTCAACGATGATGTTGCTCCAAAAAATAATTTTCCGGATTAGCCATACTTGGATTGCATTAGCGCTTCAACTCGATTTTCTGCATACACACAAACAGTGCATTCTGGGAAATTCTCATCTTCAGCCAATCGATTTAGGTCAAACAGCTCCTTACTCCTTGTGAGATTTTTCACCAATTTCTTTTGTTTCACTTACTATAATTTACTTTGCTATATATGGATGTTTCATTGTAGCTTTTAGCCTCCCTAATGGCCACTAAGTGCCAGTCAGCTTCGACTAATCATACAGCTTCATCAAAATCTCTTTTCCCCTAAATGTATTTATGGAGATGAAAACGAATATTTTTATGACTGATGACTCAATTAGTAAAAAAGGTTATTCTGAATCAAAAATCCCCCTCCTCAATTATTTTACAACTCTTTCTTTCTAATTTCATGGCCTACGGCTACAAATATGGATATGACGATCTTAGTCCATTTCTGAACTGAAGAAAACCTATCAATAGAAAAGAAAATTATTAAAATTATATATTTAAATTCATTTTTAAATATAATGAATAGTAATTTGCAAAATAAAGAGTTTAATCCGCCCTGACCCTATGAGCATCATGTCAACTGCTATAACTGTAAATCATAATCAACACAGCAAAAAAGTAATCTTAGCATTTTGACCTGAAGTCGAATAGGTAAATTTAAAAACCTATCATGTCGTTCCAGGGTTAAGATTTTCAATTAAATATAAAGTCACAACCATAAACTTTAACTTGTCATGCCAGTTCAAAAAGTTAGCACGATTATATTATACCGTTTGAATATTATTTAGGTATTCATTTATAATTGATAATAGATTTTGTTTTGATTTGGACTTCCTTATTGTTCTAAGAATTAAGGCGATAAGAACCTGACCTTAGATCATCACCATCTGCACTGCTTATCTAGCGTTATTAATATTTATGTTAAATGTGGGCGTGGAGTGGAGTCGCCTAATAAAATAGAGTAACCACAAGAAGACCATAAATATCAACACTGCAGTTGTGCTAGGTTATTATAATTTCCTTCTGTAAAACAACAATGAGAACTACTGTAAATGGCATGGGGTACCAAAATAGTACATTAGGCTCGATGGTAAGCTAAAATTATCAAAATGGATAAACAAGCAAATTGCTTTGGGTTCGGTCCTCGACTGATTGATGCGTGGATTAATAAAGATGAACGAGTGTGTTGGGTATTCGGAGAGTGGAGATGCAGACAGGCAGTGGCGGATTATGTAAGTGAAGCAGAAACGTAGGCGTCATTGAACTTGAATGATTTTGCCTAAATAAGGCCAGCCTGCCTGCTCTTCTTACTCTTCTGATCTTCCCTTAAGGACTTTGACTCGTCTGCTTTTGTGGCCTGTGCAAATACGCGCAGCCAAATTCCTTGAACATAATTGGTAGCATTATTGTTTTGTTCAGGTGCATTGTAACTACAATGGCTCGGCTGTGTGATGTCATGAGCCTGACAAAAGAAGACATGACATGAGTGAAGACACGAGAACCTTTTAAGTCACTAAACAAACCATCAAGTGTAATTATACACTCCGCACATGTACATACAATTGCAATTACATTTATATAACCACCGCTCCAATCTTAATCTGCTTATAGAAATATTTTATATCTGCGCGTTGAGCAGTGGCACCTAATTCCTGTAGTTACTCACCTGGTGCGTATAAGACGAGTCGTAATTAATAGGAATGACTGTCCGTGTAAAAGCTTTGCAACGAAAGTGGAATTTTAAGTGGTAAAAACTGGAGGTGAGTCAATAATGCAAGATCAAGTTAAAAAGAAAAGGCACGAGACGTCTTCACTTTTCATTTCCGAGACGTCTGCTAAACCCTTCTTTAAGATATCGCTGTATGCACTTAAAACGTGTTCGCACACATATGCAATCGCATCTTGCGTCTTCTCGATTGCAAAGAAAAGACTTTTCATGCTAAAAAAACTGCAATTTGTATTTTTCTGATTAAATACTCATAATTATGATGATGATGATATGGTTATCACTTGATAAAGTGATTTTACTACGTAAGAGAACTTCAGATAGGCTTGGAAAAATAATGGATTACTAGCAAAAAAGAATTAGAAATGAATTTATATTGAAGCATAATGAGGCAAACCTACTCAAAAGAATTCCCGACGCGTTATTTGTTTGGCTGCAGCTCCTTAACTTGCATCCATCCATATCTTATCGCCAATGTTATGTTACAGTGTACGTGATATTTGCTATAATAGCTCCTTCTTTTCTCATTTGCTCATAAAAATCTTCAGAGAAATTTCTTTTCGTTATTTATTATGTTAAACTGTTCATAGAAAAAGAAGTTGGTAGCCAGAGGTGTTGGGTGTATTAGTGTTGGACATATCTTAACGTTTGCTAATAATTGTTAGTAACAGTGCTAATCGTGTAATTGGGAGTTGGTTCGATTGCTATTTCATGAACCACTGAGGATGCCTAATGGAGTATCTGTAATTGAGATATTTGTTCTAGTTGTTGTTAAATGCATTCTACGTAGGATAAGTGATACGTAAGCTCTAAGCTATGTAAGTAGATGGAAGTAAAAAAATGAAAATGAAATTTATTAACAAGAGAGATCTGACGTACAGTTAATAACTTAATTCTTTAATTCCTTCAGAGTGTAAATAGTGCTAAATGAAAAAAAGAGGAGCAAGCAAGATCAGAGTGAGTGGAGTAGAGCAGAGCTTAACGCACGCAGCCAGCCCCATTCCAGATCAGCAGCCTCCCTTTCCTTAGTATTCACTTTTTGAGGGAGGATTAACACACTCCTTTTTAATATAGAAATTGAAACGGATAGTCGTGTGAGATGTTTTAATGTTTTGCAAGGGAAACGTAACAATAAAGCTTTGTTTTTGCTGTGCGAGCATCAGGAATAAGATTACAAGCCTTTCTACTCTACTTATCTTATCTTAGAGACGTATCGATGTGTACACAGACTAAAGACGCATTGTTTAGCTACTCGCCCATTACACAGTGACCTACGTACCCGTGAGCACTAACTACTTAATTACAACGAGCAGTAAATAATAAACAGACACTCGCTGGCTATTTATTCTCCTCCTGTCAGACTTCGTTGGCTGCGTAGTGAAGGGACTCATCTCTCTCCACATTTATAATCAATAGAAATGGAAACAATGATAGACACGCTTTAGCTCCTTTAATCTGCACTGTGCAATCAGCTCCGTTACCATTAATGATCATGACACTCAGAATGAAACCCTTTCATATTTACATGTGCCAATGTTGTAATAATTGATGAAACCCTTAGACAATAAGCTGCTTATGTGAGTACAAGAAGTTAGCGCCATATTTACATGTACGCATTATCTCATTTGATTCACTCTTATTGTTTTCATCTTTTAAGATTAAGAGACCCGGAAAGGAGAGATTTACTCTTGAACTTCCATTGCTAGTGGTAAGCACACATCTGCCGACAGCTCTTCATAAATAACGAAGATAATGGGACGAAAACCAAAATATTTGATTTATTATGCTTCTTTATTACATAATAACACTGATTATTATAGTCACCACTCTTTCTATACACTCCTCCCCGCACTCGCACACATCATCTTTACATCTATCGCATTATAGTACAGTCACTACATATCCGGGTTGTGCATTAATCTGTACTTTGTACCAATGCATTAATGAAAACGAAATGGCAATAACCAAAATCGTCTCTTTTTAATATAACACATCATGCTGGTTGTTCTTAAAATTCCCATAATATTATTATTAGTTTGAGTTCAGACATTAATCATATCAATCGACAGGTGCACATTTTTGTGGTGGTGGTACAAAGTGCCGATTTGATGGGTATTTTTATTGTTTAGCAGAATCCGCATTTCAAAATTGCAACAACAGAGCCGGATAATCAAGAGAACACAACAGTAGGCAATAGTTTTACCATGCGATTAATAAATTAAAATTAATCAATAAATAAAGCATGATCTTAATAAAAGTTTCCCCATTATTAGTTTTTTCTGTGATCAAGTCATAGTAAATCACTTAGGGACTATCCATGATGCTACGACATTAAGAATTCGATATTGGTGCGGGCTTGAGTCAGCAAACAGGGAAGGACCCATATGGTTTGGCAGACAGGATATCGCAATGACATCTCAGTGTCATTGTCAGATCAGTGCATTTCTCATGCGCACTTGTCTTCACATGCATGTAACTTAATGTCAGACGATTATAATAATTAATAGTAAGAGTAATAAATATTTGGAGGTACCTATATAGTATTATAGGAAGAGATGTTTCTTTGAATAGGATTCCGACGTTGTGTCGAATTGTAGCTATTTCTTGGTTTCTCCAGTTTGGTGAGACGATGAGTGTGTAGCCTATGCAAGTGGATTGAATGGGATTGAATTGAATGGGCCAAGTTGTTGAAGTGATTATTTATTTATGAGAGTTCGTGTGCACATTTATCTTCCATTGTAGTTTCGCATTGTCTGTCGTGTCAAAGGCAAAGCAAAGATTCCCTCAGGGAGGGTGTGGCGGATATCTCTATTTATTCTCTTTCTTGTCAGCTCTACTCAACTCTGCTAAACTAACAATTTCACGTAGGCAAGCGAATAGTAACAAACGATCCGCATGTTCCTTTTTACTACTTCCCTCATCTACGAGGATATTTCGTAAGGATATTGTGTTATAGGATTTAAATCCACATCCACAGGTTTATTAGAGATGTAGCTATCATCAATCGTAAATACTATTACTGCATTTCCTTTAGAGTCTTTTTGTGAGTAGGTTGCTGGTGTGTTTGGTTGGATGTTGAAAAGTGTGGGAAAAATAAGATGCTGTTCCTATTTACTCTTAAATTCTGCTTTGGATATTTGGTTGGTTCATTATGAATTATGTATTTGCATTCCAGCAATAAAAACGGAAATTCTTCAGAGATTGACTATTATTTACATAATTTTCCATTAGGACGCATAGCCGTCTTGTCAGAGGAACAGGACAGACTGGACCTGTGTGGATTTAATTGGCAATAAATTTCGTTTCCCTTGTTTGTCATGGAAATTTTCGGCTGCAACGTTTTCGTTAACTTTCGATGAAAAGAAATAAAGATGTATGGACAGACTTTGGACATACGGACGAACTCTTTTTTCCCGATCGCTAGTAATACTAGTAAATACCGGTATGAAGAGGAAACTTGAGAAGATGAAAGTAGCAGTTGCAATTAAGTCACACCGAAGGAAGATGTAGTCATTTGTTATTGCTTAAGTATAAAAGAGTCCGAGTCTCAACAATCTATACGCGTAATAAATACTGGCATAATATTATTAATACCGTGAGATGCGTAAGCAATCTCGGGGACTCCAAAAATTGCATGAGTAATGAATATCTATGTCCATTTAACTTTTTGTTGGGGTTTTTGGCTATTCTGCTTAGCAGACATACATACTAAACAGGGAAGAGTTATAGAAGAAGACGAAGAAGCATAATAAGGCCAGGAAAAGTACGAGTTATTTAATAAGATGTGCTGGAAAATAGTAATATTTGTTGGCTACAGTTTTTTATAAGGAAAATGTGGTCTAGGGAAGGATTTGCATTGAAATTATAGTTGATCGGTGGATGTTATGTAAAGTAGTAGGTAGGTAAATGTTTTCGTTGTTTACGCACAAAAGATGAGTTAGGAGAGAACAACGACCTTCAAGGACGAGCGCTGAACTTTCCTTGCGGTTTTTACATGCACACATCCGTGCCGTAGTGGTGGGAGCCAGCACAGATTCACAAATCCTTCCCTATCCACCAACACCAACACCACTCATGAATTATGCAACAGACGAGAAAAGATTACTCTTCCTTCCTTCACTTTTTGCAGGCCTATTCCTTCCTTCGGAACACATGACGATTCCCATGCTCTCTTTTGATCAGGCATTTGTGCATCATTTATTTTTCATGCTAATTATCCAGACCTTCCCTTCCTTCTCCATCTTCTCCACATTTCCTCTCACCACTTTCTGTACTTTTCAACTGAAATCAGCAATGATTTGAAATTCTTCCTTTTCTCGATCAGACAACGACAAGTAGGTACCTAATAGAATTTTTGTTTGTCACTGCACTCCACTCCTGGTCCATGACCATTCATTCAACTGACTACTACAGATAATTTTAACATTCAAAGAACATTATCTTATGACCTATGTGCATCTCATCAGAATTATTGAGAAATTGGTGATTAATGACACACGCTACACCAAACTACCTATAAGTTATCTATCAATGATGATTTAGTATAAAGTACTCTTGTGTTTGTCAGTTTTGCAGTGGTTGATGTAGCAGAGGATGCGCTAAAAATAAGAATGACTTATTTGTTACTCTGTATTTGAGTAGGTTCAGTCAGGGTCAAAGCACTTTTCATTCAATTGTGCATCCAGCATTCAAATTCAAAACAACTTATTTTTGTGGTTTGAAGATCTGCATAAACATCAATCAAAATTCCGTTACTCAAGTACACGACTGCTGCAAGTGCTGCAAAAGTGCAAAACAATTTTAATGCAAACAAACTGCAGTTAACTGTTCTTTGGAAATGGAATAATGGTTATTGTGGGTAGACACATTATCTGTAATTATAGGAATTTTACAGTAATGTCGTTAAATAAAATTCTTCAGACTGTTTGTATCCCTATAACTTGTAATTATACATTACCTAATCTCACTATGTTATTTATCTGCCCACCTGTGATGTTAAAGATACTACAGCACGTCTCATGCCTTCTGCTGCTAAATAGGCTACTGCTAGTCCGCTACTAAATACAAAATACGCTTACTGATATGCATTGTTTAACTTTAACTTATCCTTTAGAATTTTCAACTGGATTCATTTCAATACAATTTTTCGGTCGTAAGTCTAGAAAGTTTACTTGCTCCACATCCGAATATTGCTGTTGAGGATTTCTAAAGACTAATGTCTAGTAAATTCAAAGGATTTAGTAAAACAAGATTTTCCGACGACGAAATCTTTTGTGCTATTCAAAAGCGGCTTTGTGTAATTTGCTCTGTTAGGAGCTGTTCCATGTTTCATGAAAGAGATCGCACAGGAAGAGGATTAGTCGGATTCTGATCCCTCATTTCAATGCTAGCAAACGAAAATGAATTTTACGAGGAGAAATAATAAAAGATGCAGTAAAATTAGATGCTGTAGTTAGCTTGCGCATTTAAAGACTGGGAACAGAGAGGTGACATAAGGGGAACAATAATATGGACGCAATAATATTATGAATAGAATATAACTATGCAGATATAAAATTGCATCTGTAAATTGACTCAGATTGCCAGTCTATTTTAGTGCTGTTCAGTAGCATAAGGAGCAAGAATTAGAAAACAAACTAGAAGGACTTTGACTTGTTACACGTTGTTATGAAATGAATAG
>JABASI010002886.1:0-18097 GCA_019776505.1 Tomocerus nigrus | reverse complement strand
AATTTTGCAAGTAACTTTGCAAATTTTGCAGCCAGTTTTCAATGCGTTTCGAATTGATGACAATATTTAATAACATTAATAATTATTGATATTCAGTTCATTAAATATTATATAATTCGTTCATGGTCTTTAGGCGTTGATAAATCGTAGTTTTATCGTAATGATTGCTCTTTCTTATCGTATATAATAATATATGTAAATATATACATCCCTACGTCTTTGCATTTTACACAATTACATAACCATCATCATCTTTAGTTTAAGTAATGAATTCCGGATAAATAATCATTAAATAATGTAACAAATATAATAAATAAGCAATTATTAAAGGTATTATTGCTTGATTGATACTCAATAGGTAGAGGTTGAAGTCTATCATCTCTAACATCTAAAGGACAACGGCAACAGAATACCTCTTCGGCTGTACCGTGATCTTATTCTGTTCGATAGCTACCTAATAAAATAAAGGAGTGAAGCCCTTCTAGAAACCCTGGACGTGTGTTTTTTAATGAATCGAAGTATCAGCAATATAATTTGAATGAGAGAGAAAAGTCGTGGATTAAAAGTTTTCCCCTACTTACATTATTATACTAAAACTACTAACTTTTAGGTCTAACTCGTTTGTAGTTAGACCACTGCTGGTTGGTTTTCTGCAGACACGTTGCAAGCCCAACATCTTAGTTCATAGTTAGTTTTAAACTTACGTGGATTCTTAGCGGATACTTTCGTGCTCATCACCGAATTTCTTGAAAAGTCGTGTAGACTTGGGAGAAACTCTAAATTGTCAAATCATGGGCAGCTCATCAGAAAATAAGCCTAATGTAAAAATGGGCAAAGGAGAGGGTTCAGACAACGTTTGGTGAGTTTTACGACGTTATTTTACAGCATAAGGGAATTTCTCTCTTACACGCGTTCCTAATTTTGACGATCATTCATAAACTTTTAAAGTTGTGTGATATCTTAGTTTTGAAACCTCCAGTAAACGTAATATTTGTCTCCTTGATGTTCTTTATTATTGAAAGAACTTTGTGCAAAGTCGTGAAGTTTTATTACTGGGATGTGTACTGGTTTTTTTTATCGTAGAAATGTTAATAGAGCAAAATTGTTTGTGCACTTAGGTCTTCGATTTTAAGTGAGGTCCGATCTAACGCTTCCACAAAAATGCCTTCAGGAAAATCAGTAGTCGTCTTAGGTAAATACTTAACTCTTACTCTCGTAATCTAAAGTTATACATGAACATAAAGTTTTCTGGGTATATATGACATGACATATTCATGTTAACCTTAAATTACTTTCCCAGCTCATATTTTACCTAAAACTATGTCCGTTTATTTGTAAAGGTGACAATGAGTCTGGTAAAACAACATTGATTGCCAAATTACAAGGAGTTGAGGAACCCAAAAAGGGATGCGGCTTGGAATACGCGTACATTGAAATTAGAGATGAATATCGAGATGGTAAAAATGCATAACCATTAATGAACATTTGCTAAACTGTATAATTATTATTAATTATTAATGGCTTACATACATTGGAATATCTACTAACTACATGTAACCATGTATGTACGTTATTGTGTTGTGTAATAATTAATTATTAAATAATTGTGTTTTTGAATTAATGTGCAGATTCAACTCAACTTAGCGTATGGGTTTTGGATGGAAATCCAAGTCATTCGAATCTGCTGCAATTTGCTCTATCTGAGGCAACTCTAAGCGAAACACTCATAATGCTTACCGTGTCGATTGGAACGCCTTGGGCAGTTATCGAACAATTGCAATTTTGGGCAGGAATCCTTCATGATCATGTAGACTCCCTCAAAATGTCCCCTGACAGTGTCAAAGATTTAAGAGATAAGTGCGTCAAAAGGTGGATAGACTACGTAGAACCTGGTGATGAAATGGACTTAGTTGCAGGAAAACCAAATATAAATTTGAGTCATCGAGGGTCAAGAAATTTAGATGAGGATACAATACTTCCACATAATACCTTAGTTCGTAATACCGGTCTTGATATCGTGGTAGTTGTAACCAAGGTATGCCTGATTGTTTCATTCGTATCTATTACTTTTAGTCTTGTAGTTAGAAATTATTATAGCAATAATTATTATAGTGTGATAATGTTTAGCAATTTTTTAGCTGGGCATTAGTATTTGCTTTATTTGAGTTTGCTATTTGTAGACGGATTATATCAGTACACTGGAAAGAGAAAACGATTATCGAGACGAACATTTTGACTTCATACAGTTTCACGTTCGCCAATTCTGTGTACAGTATGGTGCGGCTCTATTCTACACTTCTGTTAAAGAAGATAAAAACTGTGATCTCCTTTATAAATATCTAGTCCACCGTATTTACGGTTTACCTTTTCGAACACCTGCACTGATAGTTGAGAAAGACGCTGTCTTCATGTAAGAATCTCGAATAATTCCTCGAAATATCCTTTTTTTTATCATAGGAAAGTCATTTTTATCAAAATGTAATATTCTAGTAGTTAATTAAAACTTTGAAACAATGTTGTTGTATGAATATGATAATATGAAATGCTCATTCAACATTGATCTTGTAAACGTTGTATTTGTGTCCAGTAATTTAATTACACATTCCTTATTTATTTCCATAATAAATTTTTTGGTGTTGCTTAAAAATGTTTGTCAAAAAATGAAAAACTACCAAGACATTTTTGTAATTCCACTTGATTTTTAAGCCAAACGAGTAAATTCTAGTGATGCTAATGACACTAAAACTGTGAAAATGACTTTCTCGCTCTGAAATGCATTTCAAACTTTTGATATAAATTATGTTGATATTGACCTGTTAAGAAACTGATTTTTTATTTCCTTTAGTCCTGCCGGTTGGGACAATGAAAAGAAGATGGCTATCCTTCATGAAAATATGACATCCTTTAAACCCGAAGATTTTTACAATGACGTTATTCAAAAACCAGTGACAACAAGAAAGGTATATAAAGTGTAGTTTAAAATCAGTTCGCTTTGCGTTGTGCCAGTTCCTCGTTCGTTGTAACCTCCATGACTAATTTTGGAAAAAGTGATCGTATGTTTGTTTGAATTGCTGAGTGTTACATAAACTTTAATTTATGTATAGGCGGTGAATCGTGAGACCGAGGTTGAAGTTGAAGATGAGCAAAAGTTTTTAGAAAGACAGCAGGTTCTTCTGCAGCACCAGGCTACGAATTCCAAAGATGTCAGAATGTCACCTGCAAGTCATAAATCTACGACACCAGCGGACAAGAGAACTATATCTCCGGGTATGGCTTCCCCTATGTTAAATAGCACGCCAAAAAAGGTATGAAACTGTCTTATTTAAATCTTTTAATCTCAACGAATTGAATTTGTCGATCATGGAAAATAGGTTATAATGGTGATACAAGTAATTAATATAATGTGTAAACCCTATTTTTGCCATTCAGGGAGATCCCACGACTTCGGAGAGGGTGTTAGCCAATTTTTTCAACTCTTTGCTGATAAAGAAAACGGGCGCATCTCCTAGCACACCAAATAATTCAAATGGTATGTAATTTGAAGTAAGAATTTTACAAGTGTGTACTAACGTCTTCTTAATATAAAACTGTTTGACTGCTGCCTCTTTTACAAAGACTTTTTTGTTAAATGTTACCTTAAAGATATGAATAATATTTTGTATTGCTTTTTTGTAGATAATTCAAGATCTGACGCTGCAGCAGAACTTGACAGCCTGATCAACAAGAAAAAAATGAATAACAGCTTAAACTCGTCTGATTGCTAGTAAAGGATAGGGGAACAATATTTAATCTTCGAAACAACTCTGAATTTTTTAGCTAACTAGTTGAGTCTGAGTCAAAATTAAGCTCGTATTTCTAAAGGTGAAGAATTCTAAGGTTTGTTATATAAACTGTGTTTAGCAAGCGCAACGGACTGACAATCGACTAATTTGATTGATTTTACGTCACTCCGTCTTGTTGAACATAAAGCGTTGATAAAAGAGCATGCTGACGCACAAAAGTAAAAGATTTTGTGCGATTCGCGAAGTTGGTGATGCTCAGAAAGCATAATTACTATCTTCTAAAAGTTATACTTAAATTAATATTTATTAACATTAGCTGTATACTTAAATTAGTAATAGCTGATCTGAGGTGGTTTATTAATAATTACATACAATTTACATTTACTCTGTAATTAAAGTAGTAATAATTGCTCTGCAGTATTTTTTGATGCATTAAGTTTCATCAACTACCGTGCATTTGTATTGCAAATGTAAAGAAAGCATTTTATTTGGCCATGCAATCAATAACATAGACAAGTTATGTGCTACTAATCAAAAAGTAGTGACAACTTATTGTTGAAATGTTGTATATAAGTTGTATAAAGAACAAATGAAAGTAATTCCTATTTCCTACTTGTTTGATTTAATAAGTTTAAATCTATGAATGCACATAATACTAAGCATGTTGAAATGACTAATGAGTAACAAATTGTGAGCGAAGAGTGAATGAAAATGAATAAAAGCTTTTTCACCAAAAATATCAGGATAATTTATTATATATCACCAATTTATGATTTAACTGCGTACAAAATTGGATTTACATGTTCAGACTTCCTCTAAAAATACATTAAACAGCCAAAATGTAAACTTAAGTATACTTTTGATGTGTACCAGTCATTTAAATATTTTGCAAGAATAATTATGGGAAATATTCGAAAATATTAATACATTATTTAATATTTAATCATATATTCAACGACATTACTATAACAAATGTTGTGTGTATATGAAACACATTTGGCTAAAAATAAGCAAAGCAAATCTGCGAAGGTCAATCATTTTATAATACTCAGCTAAATTGTAAGATATACTTTATTTTGGCGAGAAGGTGGGTAAAAAGTAAAAACGTCTTAGCAGATCTACGTCAGATAATATTATAATAATATTGCTTGTTATGCGGGGAATACAGTTTCGGTTAGGGATCTGGGGCATTTAATAATAGTTCATATGATGGCGAGTCTCGTTTTATGAACAACGTAATCCCTCCTACGTACCGAGCTGGAATCGTGATGTGGCTTGACCTAACTCTTTTAACCACTGATGATCCATTGAACACGGGCATTTCCTCCAGAAACATATTGGCTACTTGACCTGCAAAAGATTCACATTTTTATTACAAATTCCACATAAAATTATCAATATTTCCAGAGTAGCAGGAGCACGGGTTGGCGCATATTTACTGACCTAGAACATTCATTTCATTCCATCTGGGGTTCCGATGTCTAGCAAGTTTCCTCAGATCAGTACGCTGTCCTTTTCTCTGGATAACATCTTGACGGCGAATAAGCAAAGTGGAAGGCGAGCTTAACTGCGGAAGAACAAATTCTATAGGCACAAGTTCTATGGGATTTGTTAAGAATATCCCTTCCGAAGATATTCCAAAAACCATTTGATGATGCCATGCATCGGGGATATTATCGGCATCGCTTGGATTAATTTGCATATTTCGTGTAGCTACAGGTACAGCACCTAGAATAGTAATATTAAATATTAAATATTACAAACTGTAAGTGAATCGTATCCGAGCCCTTTGTCCTGGGTACATTAAGTGAATGTGCTTAATACAGCTTTCACAGATCACAAAAGAGAAAATAACTTTCTTCGATCTGTACGGACTACGAACCTTTACAAATCCATTGTAGAAGCCATTTGGCAAACTTTTCTGGAGGTAGACTCTCCTTAGTTTGGAAAAATCGGCCGTAAACACTCCCTTTGGAGGCCATGTGAATTCCTAGAATCAAATCTTCGTGTGTTGCACCGGCATCCCACCTTGAAAATAAATACTCTGGTAATTCGGCATCTTCCGCTCGCAGTCGTGTTCCCACACACATATTCACTGATTCGGGAGTTACATCGTTTATATTTAAGGAACTCTGAAAGGAAAAATAAATCGTATTATATCATATCTTTGCAAAATATTATACAATTGTTTTTCTTCATAATATTCTTTCTTGCAAATTTGCACATTGCTATTGTAATGAACAAAAAGAGACTAACCAAAACATTTAAAACAGCCGTAGCACCACAAGCAGATCTACCAATTTGTTTAGTACTTTTTTCACGAGCCACTTCAATTGTCCAAATCATTACTCCTCTAACAGCCAATTCTACAGAATCCTGAAATATTATTTTAAAAATGTCACATTCACGGTACAAGCAAATGTTATCAGGTTTATATTTAGTTAGGGTCAAGGGTATGTCAGGGAACATTAATAAGTAGTTGTAATATAAAAAAGTAACATCTTACATTCGACGATTTAGAGGTGTTAATCGATGCAAAATAATTTGGTTCTGATAGAAACATTGGTGCTGAGTTGGATATTTCAGAGGATCTACTTGACGGGCATATATTCTTATTGACGCTACTTTCCACACTGGTACCTAATTCAGGAAGTGTATTCGATTTAACAAGCCGAAGAGTAATTTGATGTTCACCAACAGAAGAGTTCGACACTGGGAATTCACTGTCTACATTTTTAATAGTGTTTATACTTGGACTAATAACTGGCTGAGGTTGCACTGTAACTTTTTTACTCATGACACTTTTACTACAATGAGGCTGCTCAGATAAATAATTACTCTGATTAAAAGATTGTTGCTTTTCATCATTAGATGTTGCCCCACTGGATGTCATGGAGGATTTAGACGGACTCTGATTATAGCTGTATGATTTTCCATTGACATTAAAAAGACCATCAGAGTTTTCCGCCTTAAAGTTTGTATTTCCTGTACAATTTCGCTGCATCCCATTAATAACGTTACTACTAAGACCGGAAGAACAATTTTCTTGGATTGGTCGTGCAGGGGGCTCCATTCGATCAGCAGCCAATTCAATTTGATCGTCTATTAAGATACAAAGAAGTAAAATATTGTAAATACAGCTTCATTAATTCTGGAAGTACCAAATATATTCAACTACCTCATTCAATTTAACTAAATAACCTACCGTCTGCACTAAAGTCTCCCTCTTCGTCCTCGTCTTCTTCTCCGTTGCCACCGGGATCAAAGTCCATTTCCAGAAAATCCATGTCTGGCGAAAAAATGTCCACACGTCCTCCATTCTGTTCCGGTCCGTTACCACTTTGAAATCTTAGACCATTGGAGACTACATTGTTTATGGAGTTATTGAAGCTGCTCCCACTAGCCTCTCCTCCACGCGAAGGTCCAGGCTGACTATCTGAAGAATCAAACTTAAAAAAACTAAGTGGCAAATCTGCCAAATGTTGATCCCCTTTAGAGTCCCCTTTGTAGGTATATACACAATACTCGTCCTCAGTCTCATCGTCATCATCTGTAGAAACCAGTACAGCTGCAGAAACTTCAACAACCGAACTTTCTCCACGTTCATTTTTATTGCCAAACTTCTCTCTCCATCCATTGGCGCATGAGTTCGGTCCACATGCATTATTAAATTTTTTGGCGTCCATATTTTCGCCTCAAAGCATTATATCGAAATTGATTACGATTGCTTTCTCTCGAACACTGGGAGTGTTAATTAAACGCTTATGCAGCCTAGTAATAGTAACTCATAGTGCAGATTCTGCACATTGTAGAGTAAGGTCTCCGTCCCTTCTTGAGAACTTACGTCGCTATCTGGAATGAACCACAAAAAATAGTAGATGGTTTTAGTATTTAAGTTGTAACGTAACTAAGTAATAACAACAATTTCAACTACTCAACCTTAAATTCAGTATGTAATGTAGCAAGTTACACACACAATGATTTAATTAAATCAATACAAATGTTTATATTACTTACCTTTATTAAAATGTTAGGTATTTGCAGTTACCCTTACTACTGCTGGTGCACAACAACCACAAAAATGGCACGAAGTCAGATCTGGACGAATCTGTTTAGTTAACTTTTGCGTTTGTGTAGTGTTTTAGACTGTAGACAGTGACGACAGTATAGTAGTTAGCGTATGGCGTGCGTATGATGTGGTATGTACGTTTACGTTGCACTTGTTCTTCGTACAGTACAGGGAAATATTGATCGTATTTATGTACAACTTCTCGTGTCCGCTGAATATTATTTCCTCCTTCGATCACAGTTCATCTGCTGGTTTTGGTGAGACGTGACGAATTATTATACATATTACCTAGTTCCGATTCTTAAACAATCTATATATCGATTGAAATGGATATGGTGATTTCGATTATCATGATTTTCCAGACAGTTAGATTACTTCCTTTTTATGCAGAACCGAAGAAAAGCTCTCAAAGACCTATAAATAGAATAAATTATCCATTGATTTCACTGTTTATAACAACGATGAAATGGCAATTGTACTTACATATATAAATAAATATTTATAAATATAAAGGCAACAGATTGCATGGGCAGCAGATGACAAAAATATGTAAGATACAAATATTCTTATCTTCAAATATTTACAACAACGATGTTTGTTAATCTTAACTATCCAAAAATTTTCAATCTGGCAGCTACATAAATATAATTACAGTCAGAATTATTAGGTAGGTTAGGTATATACTAGTTATATTCAATATTCGTTTCATTAATATTTCCGTCACTAAAACTTCGAAAAAATACGACAAAAACTTGTGTCATGTGGGGACGCATAAATCATTGCCGCATTGTGGCATATAAACAAAAATAGCAGCATATGTATTTATATGTATTTATTTGATAATTAATTTATACCTGCTATGCTTTGATTATGGCTGGCTTTCTTTTCAATCAAATCTTGGTTGCTTATAATGATTTAAATTATGTTTTAAAAAATCTTCAGTCCGTACCGTACTAGTCTGTAGTCTGTAGACTTCAGGGAAACTTTAAATTATATTTTAAAATATCTTCTTTCTGTAGACTTCAGGGAAACAGACAACAGTCCGTGGACAATAATGAATGCCACGACAGGTGACAAGCAGGTTGCTGCGGCTTGCTGTTGTCAATTTGTGGTTGGCTCAGTTGATTGCTGTTTGCTTTGATGAACCGATACCGATGGTGATGCTGATGAACGTAATGCCTCTGAGCTGACTCCGATTCTTCCTGTATGAAGCTGGCAGGAACTACTGGGTGGCAAGGAAAGCAATTAATTAGGTACGTAAGTAAAGAAATAATGTACACAAAATTATTAACAAAAACTACAGGACATAGCGGACAAGTTTTATGTATTATTTTATAATAATTTATATTATGATAGTTACCTGATACTGATCGTATTATTAATATTCGTACGCCCATTTATCTAATAAGTAATTCATTTTTATTATAATATTATTATAAACTAATTTACAGCTGAAGTTGAGGCCTATGCAAGGCAAAAGTTAGCTATTGCTATAATTATAATGGAATACAAGGGTGTGCTTTTAAATGCATTAAAATTAAAATGCACTCTTCGATATCGGACGATACAAAACTATAAACATACACTAACCGTACTCGATATAATAAATACGATACTAATACTACTCCTCCCTCACTGACTGTCCTGTGTCCTCACTCTCCTCAAGTCCTCACTAAACTTCCTAATAAAGCACTGCTAAAAGCAGCTTCAGCGTTTTAGCGTTTATAACAACACAGCGCAGTATACCACTGCATATCTAATATCTACTACACTGCACTAGTACTATGCAGTATGCACTACTCATGTATCAGCAGCGTGAGCGTGACCAGCGTGAGTAGTCTGTCTGTGAGGAGTAGTGGAGTGCAGCAACATGCAGCTAGCAGAGTGCAGTCGGCAGTCCTTTCTTGGGCTTGATGATGATGTGAGTCTGTCTGTGTGTGGATGAAGTAAAGTACTACTACAGCATGCTTTAAAAATTGTGAAAAACTTTCTCCATGTCAAAATGTACCTCAAAAAGTACCCCCTGTCCCTGCCCTGCCTGTAAAAAATAACACGGACATTTCTCTGTCTGGTTACACTAATATTTAAAAGAGATTTCCAAAGAACTGCAAACTGTCACAATCCACAATTACAATTTGCTAGCTATATTCCTGAATCGCCACGACTGGGGAAGCTTTTCAAATACTGGTAGTTTCATTGTCAGAATGGAACTGATTCACTTAAAAAGATACATTCCAATTGATTATGAATCAACAAAATCCAAGACCACAATCAAAAAAATCCGGGGGTGGTGCAAACCCTTACACTATTTTGCGACATTTAAATGCATTTGTGAAAATGGAATGAAAAATAACACCTTGATTCAAAATTTAGTTTTTGTTTCTTTTTACAAAAATTTACTCTTTATAGTCTCCGCCCTAGTTTGGATGTCGGAGGAATGTCATGCCAGAAGCGGTAATGAGGACTCACTGGGATTGGTAAATTATTAGAAACAACCTCATCCTCCAATTGGTGTTTAGCTTGATTTCCATTAATGTTTTAAATTGAAAATTACAAATAAGTCATTAAACTAATTGGAGTAATTTATCTATTTCAAATATTAGTTGACCAATCCATGGGAGGCCTAATTACGCGGCTTCCGACATGACAAGACTAGACAAGACATACAACTGAGCTGGGGAGATTATATAGTATATCTCGAATTACGGAGGGACATGGGGACAAAGGACTTAGAAATATTTTTCGGAGGATAAAAGCAAAATTTTCTGGACATTAAAAAATCTAGGAGGCAACATTTTTTGAATTAGAAAGATTTCTCCGTGAAACCTTTTTATTTTTAATTATTTTTTAATTAAATATTTACTCTGAAGACGTAGACTCCGTACCCCACCCCTAGTATCTCTGCATTCCAACCTAATTAATTACCTATGCATCGCAATAAACTACGCACACTGTACACTACATAGTGAATCATATGATTGATTACGTAACATAACAAAGAGCCACACAGGCAGTGCAGTATTATACTATACTAGCTCGATAAGCTGTCTGCAAATGGGAGCAAAATTTAGGATGGACAGAGCGGGATTTTAAATACTCTGGTGTTGGTGTACCAGACGTACAGTCAACTGTGTAGGCCAAAGGCAAAGTTTACGTAATTTCTTTGAAAATCATTTCCAACAGCAGCTACAGAAAAGTCTTCTTATAGGGCCAGGGCGAGTAAGCAAGTTTGTAGTTAGGTAGGTATCATCAGCTAATTAATATTTTAAAGGTGGTTAATGATTAATGGGATTTTTAATCTTATTGTCAATTTGTTTAAGCATGATTTAATACATATGCTGATAGAATTTATTTTTCTATTTTATAGGCTGGCTGTCAGCTGTAGGTCAATTGTTTAATCTAGTTCCTCTACATATCTGTTGAAAGAAACTGTCAACCTGTAAGTGTAAAACACTACTAATAATAAGGGTAACCATCACAGTTGATGGTTATTTTTGCATTGGACATTGGATCTTCCTTCGGTTGGTCATCGGCATCGGCAGTCGGCACAGAAGTTGAAAAGCCTGTCAAGCACAAGTGTGTGTAACCAAAGAAAAATACCAACACGCGCAGTATCTTTGATTCCAACATCAAATGTCACTCTGACTTTCATCACCCCTGTCACCTGTTACAAACGGGTGTTCAACGAGAAAATAACTAATCGTATAGGACTAGGACTCTTCTAGGAAGGACATAGGTCATTCATAGGTTGTAGGTAGGAGGGTGGGACACAGCCACGAACCCTTCTTTTATTACCATGGGTCGTGCAAGCGTATATTATGCTTTATTTGAAAAATTCCAAATTCCATTTCATTTATCTTGGTCTTGGTAGCACAGCTGTAGCAAGCTAGCAGCGCATTAAAGACAAAATAATTGTTAAAATACTCTTAAGTGTTAGTGTCAGGCTGTTCGCCTATGGACAGAGTTCAAGTCTCCTTTGGGGGAGGAGGTTCCCCTGTATTTAACCCTACTCACAGATTAATACTAGGTATTTTAGTGTTAGTGTTGGTAGATTTTATATGGGTAGCTTCCTCAGAGTTGTCCGAGGTATAGTATATTTCATTTAAAATCTTTACACAAAAAACTATGTAAAACCAATGTATGAAATATGTAATGTCGGTAATGTACTGCACTATATTGTTTTTCTTGCAGCAGTAAAAGCATAATGCCATTGTTTGTCTTTTCACTTCTAGTATATTTTCCACGATGAGAAATTCGATAAGCCGTTTTTCAGTACCTATGTCAAGACTTCTATGTTTCTTATTTTCCTTTTGGGCTTTATTTTCTGGACTCCGTGGCATGAACGCTGCCGAAAGGCCAACCCGCACACATACACGGTAAAGTGAAACAATAATAAAATAGATACAAACGTATAATGATATTATTATTTATTATCATTATTTTCTAGTAGGAATTTGCATGCACTAGCCACAACTTTCTGCTTGCAGAAACTAACAAATTACAATAATAATAGTATTATATTAGTAACTTTTTAAATGGTAAATATTATGGTTTATTGGTATGCTTAACTTCAACGATTTGAATTTTATTAACAGCTCTTGTCTACCGAAGATGGAAATGCCAATGTCAACAGCACTGATACAATAGTGGAGGACACAATAGATGATAATGCGAATGATCCTGTTTTAGTAAGTCTAAGTTGCTGTAATGTATTATAATATTATATTTTCGGGGAAGAGAATAAGAACATGGGAACTGTTGATGTGTTTTACATTAAATGTGATCATAATTTCTGTTCTGCAGAGCCCCCCGTCATATGTTCCAGTCAATTATGAACCAAACTCCGGCAACGAGAGTGACGATTCAGCAAGGCAACGATCTGTCAGATTTAGCAAGCTAGCAGAGGTATGTATGGTTTAATTTTTGATATATACCATACTATAATCTGTTTATTTTATAGTGCATGCATTGTGTTTGACTGCCTTTCTTGTTTTAAAAATTATTAGGTGAGACACTTATCTGAGGCTGAGGCAGCTGAAGCTGTGTTTGCACGCTTGTCGTACCAAGCGTCTATACAAGCAGAGCAATTGGCGTACCGTTTAGCAAATCGTCTGACTCCTGGCCAAACAGCACAGCTGAGTCTCTTATTTTGTTTGCTGTGGTTTGTTGCCAATTACACGTTCCAATTGGCTTTGTCAAATACGCAAGTGGGCATTGTCAACGTCTTGTCATCGTCGTCAAGTCTTTTTACTCTCCTCTTGGCTTCCATTTTCCCCTCTGTAGCTGCTGATAAATTCACTTGTTCCAAATTTTTTGCTGTGCTTATCAGCCTCAGTGGCGTAGTAAGTGACACTTATCACTGATTAATGTCATTTTTCTAAAGATATAACGATATAAACTTTTATTTTACAATTCTGTACATATAGGTTACTAAATTACCTTGTATTGATGTACTATAGGTTGTTGTTAGCTTATCTGACCTACGCGTAGAAGAAAAGCCGATTCCGTTGGGTGCTATATTTGCCCTTGTCAGTGCATTTTTCTATGCATCATACCTAGTTTTCTTAAGGAAAAAGGTTGATCATGAAGACAAACTTGATATACCAATGTTTTTTGGTAAGTCATTTCTAATTCCTCTCCCGACAGACAATTAGTGAGGAGATAGATTAAGTAGGCATATAATAATATTATGATCTCAACTGAATCATTACTCAAATGTAGAGGTACTATTTAATTATAAACAAGTGCTGACTTTAACTTTGATATTTTGTATTGTAGGGTTCGTTGGGCTGTTCAACCTACTAATATTATGGCCATTATTCTTTCTGCTCAATTATTCTGAAATTGAGACATTCCAATGGCCAACAAAGAGGCAGTGGTTATTCCTGGTTATTAATGGTATTATTGGCACAGTATTTTCAGAAGTTCTGTGGTTATGGTAAGCAGAATGAAATGCAATGTGTACGTATTGCAAATATATGTATACCATTTTCTAAATACAAGCATATGCATGGTTGTACGTATTTTGGTATGTATTTAAAAAAAGGCTTAAAAGGAAATTCATT
Source organism: Tomocerus nigrus (assembly GCA_019776505.1). NCBI lineage: Eukaryota > Metazoa > Arthropoda > Collembola > Entomobryomorpha > Tomoceridae > Tomocerus > Tomocerus nigrus. Next base: position 4,181 of record JABASI010002886.1, on the reverse strand, counting down.
TTGATTGTACTTACAGGGGCTGTTTCTTAACCTCCTCTCTGATAGCTACTCTAGCAATTAGTCTAACAATTCCAATGTCTATGGTAGCCGATGTACTTCTAAAGAAGATTTCATATTCCCCTTTGTTTTATATTGGGGCGCTCCCTATGGTCTTTTCGTTTTTCGCTGTAACTACTCTAGTCCATTACGAAAATTGGGATCCTGTCATGGACCTTTTTAAAAAACTGAGGAAACTTTTCGGGTCGGATCGTCGCTACCAAAGGTGTGTTCACAAGCAATTCGTTTCGTAATGGAAGACAATTTTATTTTTCATTCTCTGTTCACATAGGCTGCAGGCAATAATATAACTATAAATGCATATATGATTTAATTTATATAGGGTTATGATCAATGATGTTGATCAAAACGAAGCACTGATGGAAGAAGATGAGGATGAAAATCGTGACAGTCCTACGTTACTTCAAAACCAACAGGAAGAGTAGTTTATCGTAATCGTTAGTAAAATATCCTTTCTTTACGTCTGCTATAAGTATCTAGTCCAACTTTACAAACGGACGATGTATAAATGCTGCATCTATCTACACCTTAACTGTATTCGTTTATAGATTTAGTTAAAAATATTTAACAGTAGTTTCGATGTGGTTTTGATGTTATCTTAGTAGTGCCTTTAAATAATAATAATACAGAAAACGATCGTAATAATTGTTATGGAAAGCTATTATTTTTTTAAACTAATTAAAGCATGGTTTCACCCGATTTTATGTGATTTAATTCCTGAAGTGTTTTTATGTTATAAGTTATAAGTATAACTCTTAGTATACATGCAATAACATGTTCCTATAAGTGGCACTCTAGCAATAAACAATATCGCAATGGATTCACTGAATTCTATATATTTATTCACATATTATTACTTATTATTGATCCATGGGATTGCTCTACGTACATCAATTTGCATATTATATTATAATATGATCATACCCATACAATGCACTAACATTACTAGCCTAGCACATCATGTAGGTACAAAGGTACATAATAATAATATGAGCCGGCCTGTAAAGGATATTACGTATTACACTTTAAAAGAATCACAAGAGAAATTGTTGGAAGAATTCCATAAACAGAAGAGTTTTAGCAGGAGAAAAAGAAATGCAGGGCAGGGTTAGCTGGTGATGATAGTGAAAGTTGGTAGGCATAAATCAGTCTAGCTAGTCTATAAGGTCGCATGGTTATATAAACGGCGTGGTGTAACGGAACGTCTCAATGGAAATACACTTGAAGGACCTTGGATTCTGAGTGATTACTATCACTGAAAGTGAGAGTAAAATCCGGAATTTTCACGAGACCCAGACCCTTAAGGGATTATTAATATTTATTGTTATATATAGAATACAAATGAAAGTAGTATTTATTGATTTCTCAATGAACCAATGTTCTAATTCAGTATTTTAGGTCACTGGCAATCAGGTTCGGACTGAAAACGTATATAAATGTGGAAATGAGTCCCTTAAAATCATCAGTCTCATCTCATCATCCCAACAGTCCAGTGAATCCCAGTAACAAAATCTACTTCACAATTTTACTGCAATACTTCACTAACCACCAACAGTCCTAACTATTCAAAATGTCACGTTATACGATACTGGTAGAGAATCATACTTTATTCAATTAGTTTTGCTTTAAAAGTCAAAAACTCTTAAAATTTTGGTTTATCTAATATTTTACAATTTTCCACTTTTAGATAATTGTCACCTTTGTGGCTGCTGCTCTTGCAGCTCCAGTTGAAGTCGAAAAGCAGGATGTAGCAGAAGATAGATCTTTCAGCCTTATTCCACCTTTTGATGTCAACCCTCACTTTGGATTCCGTAAATATACAGAGCTGAGATATGAGCCTTTGACCCTTCCATTCTTCCTCCCCCCTCCAGTTCCCTTCGGCCCAACACTCCCAGGTGGTCCAGGTGGTCCAGGAGGTCCAGGTCCGTTCGGCCCAGGAGGTCCAGGAGGTCCAGGAGGCCCAGGCGGTCCCGGAGGTCCATACGGCCGTTGTAAGTTTCATTTGCAAAATTAAGTTAGCAGTAGCAATGACATAATTTGCATAGCATCATATTATAATTCTGGAGTATTTAATTCCAATCTCTTTTGTTTGCAGGAAAGTGGTCGAGATCTAAATCATCTTGGGCCAGATAAAGATTTTAGTGTGCTTGGGAATAATGGTGATGACCAAAAAGGGATTCATCATTTGTGCTGTTTTGTTATTCGTTTATTCGTTTTGTATGTTTAATAGTTAACTCAATAAATATTGTCTACGAAAACTATTGCATTGTCTCCGCTTGATTTGTCAGATTTTACCATGTCATGTCATGATTCATGCCTATGCTATACAGATACATAATATTTTACCATACAAATACCATATCTAGCCTCAGTCTCAACTTCTCAAGTCTCAGTAGCATCAAATACCTACATTTGCTTGCAACTGCAAGTCACAAGAGGTATAGGAAAAATTCCTTTATTAATTGTATCTCATTTATAAATGTACACCAGTAGTGCAATCAAAGGCCGTAGCAGTATAGACTCACTGAAAAACTTCTCCATGTTAATCATGCATGCTGGGAGTAATTACAGTAAAATATTAAAAAATGGCTAGATACTTTTGGTTTAAAAAGATGCTGAACAAGTCCGTTCACAACGTTCACAATAACACAATCGGGGAACATCTTTAGGAAATGTTCATGTATGTGCTATCAGGCTATCATATCTACATATGTATATCATAAAACACTAACAAAGTTGTTAGTGTGGCCGTGTTGCTTAATCTTATATTGTTATTTATTAGCTTGCTAAGTAAAGAAAAACTCATCCTTCTAGAACTGAATGACTTATTATACATTGCATTACAATTAAGTTATGTCAATTCCATTTCTCCAGTAATAAAATAAGCACAAATATATGCTTGCACTTCACTTACAATCATGCCTATATATACCTACCTAACTACAATATTATTATTGGTAATACTAATACATAATAACTAACTACAATATTATTATTATTGGTAATACTAATACATAATAGCTCTCGTACTCCACGTAAAATACCAATTATTATGAATCTCATGATATGTCTAGGTAAAATAAAATCCAAAATATATACGGTTACGATTAAGTTTAAGTACTATATACTATATATTGCAAGCATATTGTTATTGTTAAGGTATCATGAAAAGCCTTCTTCAAAAATCTTCTACGTTTTAATTAACTTTTACAGCAATATGGAACATCACAATACAATTCCTGTGCATATAATATTATGTCATGTGTTAACAATCAGTCACTAGTTTCCACTCACTTTATGGACCATCCACCAAGTTCACGTGTACTATAATATTAGACATAAAGAATTAAAAATCAAGATTACATCAGATTTGCTACAGGATATCTTTAAGTCTATGTTATTCAGTGATATATTACACAATTGATAATTACATAACTTCTTTCACTAGCAGAGTAGCAGGAACTTCACCAGAGTAATTATATTGTAATGGCAATGGAGATGGAGAACAAAGGAAACTACCTGACACATTTATTTAATGGTCTGGCTGAAGCATGGAAAGTTGACTGTTATACAGTTGTACGGTTGTACTGTACCCCTGTACCTATAAATAAAGTCATAATATCATATAGCCCCTTATCAGTTAGCCGAACCCAGGATTTATGATTTAACATCTTACATGGGTAGTAAATATAGTTTCTTGTATGTACCTAAAATACAAAACCGCAAAACACCAGCCTAAAAAAACATAGGTGTATCTGTTTTCACAAATTATGGCATGCAACTTTATTTATTTATTATTTAGGTATGGCCATGACTGTTGTGGTACAATGTGAAATTACGAAGTATTGATTTCATATATGATTTTTGTCAAATCGTAGGTTTACAGAACATACAAGACCTGTGTTTGTTGAATCTAAGATTGTTGAATAGATAGAATATTGAAATGCAACGAATAAAAGAGACAATAATAAATAGTAATTAAGACTATGTTTTTATCCATTTTTCTAAATCTTAGTATATATCATGGCATGGACATCGTAGCATTCGTAGCCCTAAGTAATTATCTGTATTCCCATCACAAAGCATCTTAGGTTGGCTTCCAGTAACTAATCATGGCATAAGTA
>JABASI010002885.1:0-18102 GCA_019776505.1 Tomocerus nigrus | reverse complement strand
AGATAACATTAGAAATATTCATGTTTCATATTATTACATAATGTGTGGTGTAGTCACTTACTGTACTGTGTATTTCCTCTTTCGAAAGAAATCAAAAATAGTGTCGTTATTTCAAAAGATTACTGGAAGGTAATATTTAACGATGTTAAAAGTACATTATGGGATGTTAAAATCCAAAATCCTTGCAATTAGTTTTACATAGTTATAGTAAATTGAATTAGGTATTTGTATTCCCACTTTTATCATTTAAAGAATGTGTGGCAGTGGCAATGACTGCCATTGCCACACATATTTTTTTTAAATAACCCTGAATGACAATACCCAAAATTATCGTTTCCATTTCCTTGTGACATATACATTACATATAAATATTATAATCTTTAATAAGAACAAAATGGTTTGATTGTTTTATTTTATGTGTAGGCACCCACTGCAACTTGTGGAGCTTACTGACAATAAAGGGCACGAGAGTGTGGCCTGCAATGGATTCAAAGAAAAAGAAGTTTCTTTGAAGGTGCCGCAGGATGAGGAACCTTATGACCCATTAGCTCATCGTAATGTTGACCATCCTACATCGTAAGGACAAATTTTTATGTTTACAATACCATCCAAACTTGAATAGATGACATTGCATATGGACAATTATGGAATAATGATTTTTAAGGCGGCTTTATCAAAGGCTTTCATTTTTTCAGCAATTTAGATACTGCCATACATTTACTTAAAGGAAACATAGGAACTGGAATATTGGCCATGCCGGAAGCATTTAAGAATGCAGGATTGATTGTTGGATCTGTAGGATTAGCCGTAATTGGTGTAATCTGTGTGCATACGATGCACATCCTGGTGAGTTGACTTTCACAGACTACAGAACAATTCGTTACCTATACAAAAATAACTTTTTTCGGCATGATTTTATAAATTGTACTATTTATCTAGCTCAATTGCGCTCGTACATTATGCAAAAGAACGAAAACTCCTTTCCTCAACTTTGCGGAAGTAGGAGAATTGTCATTTACCGTTGGACCACCTGTACTGCGACCATTTTCGTCTGTAGCAAGGTAATTAGTTTCAATTAATCACGATATTACTAGTGTAATAATAATATATTATAGTAATATTGCATGCTAGTTGATGCTACACAATTTACACATAGAAAAAAATATCAAAAATAAATTTCATTCAATATTTCAGAATTTTGATCGATACATTTTTATGTATAACACAATTGGGATTCTGTTGCGTATACTTTGTATTTGTGGCTACTAATTTACAGCAGGTAAGAATGCCATTTCTTTCATCAGCTCGTATTAAATAAATAAAATTGCCTTAAAGATAGGAGCGATATAACTGACCAATTTGTAATCTTGGAATTCCAGCTGGTTGCGGAACAGTTTGACTATCATTTGTCTGTAAAAGCATATCTCGGCATTCTTCTCCTCCCTCTTATATTCCTCAATTGGATTAGAAATCTCAAGTTGTTGTCACCCTTCATGATGGTAGCTAATGGGTTCATGAGCATCGGTCTCGGCATTATATTCTACTACATATTCCAAGAAGTTCCTTCTATCAGTGAGAGAGAAAATTTCCATGTTGTTTTCAATGGATGGATTCATCTTCCTTTGTATTTTGGAACAGCTCTTTATGCTTTTGAGGGGATTGGAATGGTAAAATATTCGAAATATAATAATAATTTATCAATAATTTACTTAGGATATCAAGTTATTATCATCATTATTTCAAAACGAATGCGTTCATTTTTCAGATCTTACCTTTGGAGAATAAGATGAAAACTCCTGGGGATTTCGGAGGATTGTTTGGCGTCTTGAATATCAGTATGTTCATTGTTGCAATCCTGTATATGGCTGTAGGATTCTTCGGTTATTTGAAATATGGAGATCAGTCTACAGGAAGTGTAACTCTGAATTTACCCGACGGAGAATGGTAATTTACATTTAGCTATCAAAATGAAAAATGAAAATCAACGAACAATATTTTTTGATAAATAAATGTTTTTTCTCTAGGCTTGCCATGAGTGTTCGTTTAGTCATGGCTCTCTCCATATTCATTTCCTATGCCCTTCAATTCTACGTACCAATGTCTATTGCCTGGCCTGCTATTGAACCACGCATTCCAAAGAATCTTCAAACGATTGCAGAATACACCTTTAGAACTGCTTTGGTCATCTTAACATGTAAGAATTATAATGACTCCTCAGTATGATACAAACGGAAATGAATGTAAAAGCAGAAAAACTTATGTGTGATTATTTTCTTTTCTTTGCAGTTGCACTGGCAGTTCTTATTCCGAATTTAGGACTATTTATTTCCCTCGTGGGAGCTTTATGCACATCAGCTTTAGGTTTAATTTTACCACCTATGTTTAGTATCTTATGCAACTGGGCTCCAGGCTACGGAGTATGCAAATGGAAATTATGGAAAGATATTTCCCTTATGATTTTCGGAACTGTTGGCTGTGTGGCAGGAACGTATGTGAGTGTATTAGAAATACTTGCCCATGAAGGCCAGCAATAATCGCTATCTATCGCTATAAATAAAAACTGCCATGGAGCATAACGGAACCAATCGCCTGTTATTCGACGTGGTTAAATACTACTAATTTGTAATGTATCTTTTGCATACATTTGAAAATATATCATGTATGTAATTGTACTCCATTTAATCTAGTGCCATTTGTGAGAAAGTCTAGTTATGTACCTTAATATTTATCTTTTTGTTGAAAACGCCTTGTCTTCCTAATTGTAAAAAATAATTAAGTATACCTAGGTCGTAGGTGAAGATGTCTGCGCAGTATAGTTTTAAAGTGTACAGTTAAAAAATTGGATGGATGTAGTACATAAAGCATGCCAACCTATTTCTGTCTACAATACATTCAACGTGATTTTTATTCCAAAGCAAAGTTTGCCAGCAGTTTTTAATTAACATTAACCTAAACTTGTTATTTAATATTGCTTACAAAGAGTTTTAATATTATCCTATTTTACAGTCTAACGCATGTTATTACTATATAAGTACTAATAATAAGATATTATTATTCCTATTGTATTAAAAGTGATGAAGATATTTTATGATGAACGTGACATAACAAACAGCTCTACAAGTTATTCTACATAGATAAAAGCATTTGAAAACAAACGGCCACTCTTAAATCTTAGAAGCTTGCCATTATTGCTCCAAATTAGAATCTGTTCTGTTAGAAAGTACCTACAATTTTGTGATGTTTCGACGGGTAGACGTATATTAGTGACCACCTGCTCTGAAATTGTGCATGAGCATTAATACACTGTAATTTCCACTACAGCACATATATGAATTGTATAATATATTACATATCCCTGCATTAAATAAACCACACGAACTCAAACGAAAATTACCGTAAATTGTTATTTTTTAGTACCTCTATCAAAAAACAAAACCGTACGTTGCATTCATTGCCGTCTTTGAACAATTTTCGAAATACAATGGGATTCTTCATGCTGAATGAGATCCACTGGCAAAGCTTAAAACTCGCCAGCCATTATTACCTAATGCCGGGATGGACGTTGGTTGACCTGGTCTGGATGAGAGTATTAACTTCGTGTAATATTTAAATGCATATGTAGTATTCAGGCCAAAATGTCCCAAAATTGGGTTTACTGAATTTCCTATAAGTCATGATAATATAATAAAGTGTATTTGTAATGATGTGAGATGTGATGCTATGCATCGAAGAAATAATTGCCACAGTGGGTGCTATAAAGGCTATAATATAAACTCTCCTTTCGGTATCATGTAAATGACCGTTGCGTTGGGGTAATAAGTATGGGATATCGAAGTACCTACTGTAACTCTAATTGCGATGTTAGCGACAAAAACTAATACAAATAGATGTTGCTCTGCAAGTTTAAACTGTTTATACACCGCTGCTTAGTGTGATCTGCAAATCTACAGCCACATACCTAGGTATAATTGCTGTATAGTGTGTATAGTGAACATTTAACAATAATATACTAGGTACCTGCACTTGTAGAGAGATTCTTACTTATGCAGATCTTTCAGCACATCTAATTTTCGAGTTTTATGACACCAAAGGGTAATCAGCATAAGTAAGTAAGTATCATTTGGCTCAGGTCATGGTCATGAAAACTGAAATGCTAATGTTTGATTTCATCACGCAATTAGAACACCCAAAGTGGTGAACAGCGATTACCTGGTAGTGGTAACTACTGGTAAATAATACTGATTACTGGGTAGGGCGGAAATATACGTACAGAGGGTTACGTGACGCATAATACCTTTGAATGACAGATAACAACACAAGAGTTATTAAGTGGTTGAGATAATGGAAACGTTTCCACTTTTAAGCTACGAAAGTACATGAAAAATGTCACAGAGATGTTGCAGGAATTACACTGTTTGCTGATTCTACAGAAAATATTTATCTCTATAAACATTGCCATATTTGCGGCAAGGTAAGTTTAGAAGAATATTGCAACCGTTAATTTCTCTAGGCTCGCTCAAAATTAAGTCCATAGAGGTTTACTCAGTACACATAAGTTCGATTGCATGTCTATTCTACAGCTATATCCTTATACTATAGCCTTTCTTTAGATACGCAGTAAAATGTATATCGATGGCTAGTATCGATATAAGTAATAAGTATGTATTACAATTGTGGTGATGAGAGCGGATATATATAAGATAACACTCCCATTAATTACTTGCTTAACATTGAGGATTTCTATAATTCCATCCATCCCCTCCAGCTTAATCAGATAATATGCATCACAATACTAAAAAATATACAATTTTCCAATGTATCATGCTTACCACACACATGACGATTTTATTATACATATTATGCATGTAATTATTCCATCCAATTGTTTGTCAATACACTGATGAATATGAATGTGATATTGACTTATCAACAAAAGTAACATTCAGAGTCTCACTAGTGATGATGACGACCTACCTACCTTAGAGCTCCAGAAGAAAGCTGATCCATTTGAAATAGGTAGTGGTAGTACTGATTTTATTACCTGCTCTATACTACTCAACTACTAGACATTAACCCAGTATATTAATATGACATAATACATATGAATGTTGTTTAGCTAGGTACTCTTAATTCAGTATAACATTGTTATAAATCATAAAAACTATTTACTACTTCTGCACTGCAGCCTCCTTTGTATTCTGTCCGCTTGTCACACCTATACTATCGTGTTCACTCTGTTTACAAACCGATTATGCTCACAGGTGATAATGATTATAATATGTTATACAAAAATTGATACGAATATTTATACGATTTTCAGTGGAAACACATGTCAACACGCTGCATGAAAATGTAGAAAAATGATTTTGCTAAATTATGATATCGAAATGGTTTCATTTTCATATTGGAGTACTTAATAGTAGACAATTTTCTGGGTTTGCAAATAGCTGGGTACCTAAATGATAAGCGTTAGATATAAAAATAGTTCTACGAACAACTCGTTAGATGTTAAATATTACTATGAATATCATTACAATTGTATGCAGTTAATTTTTTAACATCGCAATAAAAATGCGCATACAGAAAGAAACATTTGTCACTTCATGCATAAATGAATGATCTGAAAATACGGTTCACAATAAGGTTGCAAATGTAATGCCAACAAAAGGTAGCATGCAACATGCGCCCTATTTATTTGAACAGCTGATTTTTGCATGTATAATAATTAAAATATCTGCGACTTGAAACGTTCATAACTGAATCTAGGAAAGAGATGAAAATATTTATCATTGTACAGCAATAATAATAGCTACATAATACGGAATAGCTCTAATTGTCGATACTTATCTGTATCGTGACTCATTAACTGGTCACCTTAGATGCTTGCATATCATAGACCAAAGCCAAATGCACTCAAAAATGTCCTTCATTCAAATGAGTCGGGTAAGATTACTGCTGTGTGTGACTGTATGAAGTATGTGGCAATGAGTAATGAGTAGGTAATGAGAGTAATAATATACAGTTTTCATAATGCACATACGAACGCGTAATTAGTTAAGCAGAATAGTGAGATTATTTAGTATACGTTGACGTTCGTGTACGAAATAGCTCTTTGTATCGATTTGACATTTTAAATTGGAACAGAGAGTAAATATTTGTCACTGTGTCATCACTTTCGTAGTACAAGTGCATTAGTTAGAACAGGAGCGGAAATTGTGGCCTGGCCCAAACTGAGTGACCTAGGTATTTCAAATTAGTCTGTAGTTTTTTATCAGAAATACTACAAACATGTAACGTACATATGTGTCAATTGATTTGTAGTAATTTCGCATTATGAATCATCTTACTCTACTATTTATATACTTTCATTGGTAGATAAATGTACATAAATAGAACTAAAAACAAATAAAGGAACTATTTATGTTCGTGGGGTGGATGATCCTATGTAAAACTGTACACATTGTATGTAGGGAATTTCGCGAAAGCCATTAATGATTCAGTTCTTGTAAATCCATTTAGGTATTTCAAATTAATCTGTAGTTTTTTATCAGAAATACTACAAACATGTAACGTACATATGTGTCAATTGATTTGTAGTAATTTCGCATTATGAATCATCTTACTCTACTGTTTATATACTTTCATTGATAGATAGATGTACATAAATAGAACTGAAAACAAATAAGGGAACTATTTATGTTCGTGGGGTGGATGATCCTATGTAAAACTGTACACATTGTATGTAGGGAATTTCGCGAAAGCCATTAATGATTCAGTTCTTGTAAATCCATGTACGGCAATACTTTGTTAGTAGAATTAAGGCATTCAACCCTGCTCCACACTCAAGAACATTGGTTTCCAGCAATAACTAGCGGACACTGCATGGACAGCTTTGAAGCGTAAAACGATTGTAGTGTTTGTAGGCACCTAATTGGCAGGTAAAAACTCTTAAAACTGAAGTCATCCACCTGCTCTTCAGTTATTATTGAAGTTTTGGCCAAACAGTTCCTATTTACATAGCTCTCTTGAAAGCTTGAAATATGGCCTTATGGAAGGAGGTACTGACTCTTAAATCGGAAGATTTACAAAAAGTTTTTACGTTTTATAATGATCAAGTTTGTCCAATTGAAGTGAGAATCTACTGTAAGTTAAATAAATTAACTAATATTTATAAAGTAATGGTTATTCATATACAAAAAGGTCCTAACAATATAAATTTTACTCTTAGGTGCCAATTGGATCGAAGAGGAAATAAAGTAATTAATTAAACTTTACTATTCTCTAGAATAATCACACAATACTTAGAATCAACAAAAGCGTATTTTTCCAACAAGGATTATCATCTTTTCCTGAATTTTTATGATCCTTTGTCTTTTACAGTAAAGGCACTGACCCGGTTACATTTTACAATGGAGTTATTCACCAACTGCGTTCGAAATCAGCTTCCCTTTTAACCTCAGATCAATTTTGGGTTAAAATCAAGCTCTGTAGAATTGTGGAATATTTTGAGGTGAGTTTTCTCTTTCTATTGCTCGGTAATAAAAAATAAATTAATTCTACATATTTCACATTCTTGTTGTGCATTAAATGAATAGCCTTATATTTATTCGTGCATTTTATGCTCATTTATGGGATTCTATAGAAAACCTATTGCAATAATCCTGGAACTCTTCTCCAAATGATTACACACAATCTTCAAAAAGAGTATGAATTGGTGAATCAATCGGAACAAAGGAGAAACAGCGGATTGACCAGTGTTCAGTTTCAAGATATATCGTCAACGTCCGCATCCGCAATGAAAAATAATAGCTATCCTGTTGGCATAACCGACAGTTTGCAAGCAGCCAAGAAAACGTCAAGTGATGCAGACGCTGCTCTTAGAAAAATCGAAGAGGAATTACAAGCAGTGAATTTAAATTACCAAGAGTTCCAGACATATAGAGGTAGTACTTACCTAATTGATTTCTAATGTTTACCTTAATTGCATTTTATCTGCTTACCAACGAAACAGCTTGCTAATTTCCTGGCACTTTTGACGAATCTTTTTTGTACTAGCTGTTATGACCAGGCAGCAACAAACGAATTCGGTGGGTAATGAAAGGGCGGAAGTGTCCATTGAAATGCAAAGACTACAAAATGAAATAAATGGCAATGTAAATTTCAAACTATTTATTCTCACTATGTTTAAACTACAATCAGTAAAACAAACTTGTAATTATGATTTAGTTGTTAAATAACTTGATACTTTCTCAGTTAAGATCGATTTCAACCCTGAAGGAGTATTTCGAAGGTTATACTTCAACACTGGTGAGGGACCTAACGAAAATCATGTCCCAAGTGCTTGATGATGAGTTGCCTCGTTGGGTTAATGCACAATGTTCATATGGAAAAGAAATCTACACAGATATTGATCTTATTCAAAGATGGTGTGAAGAATTAGCTGATTTAATCTGGATTACACGGGAGCAATTGAAGAATGCTGAGCAAAAAAGATTTCCAGTTCAGTCTCATCCAAACAATGGGGCTAATAAGTTTACTGAACTCCTTCGCTCTGTAAGTACCTGTAATGGTTGTAAATGCAATACTTGGTTTTTAGAAATAGATCGGTCTAATAATTGATAATGCATAAATCACTTTGACACAGTGCACTGGCCTACTAACCGAACTGCTTCGAAAATCTTTTATTATCCATTCGATTCCTTCTCAAGTTTTACGGACTTGTACTCGGTTTCCTCCCCCATACCTTGTAACTATCAGGTTCTTAATTGGAGGGAAATTAATCATCTCTCCCCCTTCAGTGCAGATTGAATTGATAAATGAGAAAAATGCCAAATGTTTAGTAGAGAAAGGAATCGGGGGTAAGCCCAATGGATCACTACAGAATAACAAGGGTAGAATGGAATATAATAAAGACACTGGAGAGTTCTCTGCTGTTTTTAAGAATTTGAAAATGATGTCAAGAGAAAAGTCAAATTCTGTGGGAGGGGGTAGCGGTAACCTTATCGTAACTAGAGAGAAGTTTTACTTGGTAGCCACCTCCGAAATTTCCGTTGGGGATTTAAATTTGAAGCTCTGGGCCCTTTCATCTCCTGTGGTTGTTATCAGTCACGGAAGTCAAGAGGCTCAGGGCTGGGCAACAATTACTTGGACAAACATGTTCGGGGAGGGCCCTGCACCTCAAGTTGTACCAGATACTGTGACATGGCCCCAAGTGGCAGATTTACTAAACCGCTTCACAGAAAGAACTTTAGGTAGAGGTCTTTCACAGCAAAATCTTGATTTCTTGGCTACGAAAGTTCCTATGTAAGTTCATCATATAATTAATTACCTTACAATTTCACAGATTTATAATTTGTGTATATAATTGCAGAAAGAATAACATCATCAGCTTGTCAGACTTTGCGGCGGACAAAAAAGCAGTGCCAGGATTAGAATTCTCATTTTGGGAATGGTTTTACAGAGCTATTAAATTGATTGAAAAGGAAAAGAACCTCAAGGAACTTTGGGTTGATGGCTATATTATCGGTTTCATTAGCAAAACTGAGGGAGAAAGTCGTTTGAGAGGGTGTACTTCAGGGAATTTTCTGATAAGAATATCAGAATCCGTCTTAGGAGCAATAACGTTTTCTTGGATTGAGAAAGGTGTTGCATTAATATTAATAACACCATTTTGAGATATCACGTCTTTAGTAGTCTAAAGAATTCAATTATTTTGGCTGCAGATGGAAATGTCTACAGTATGGAACCTTTTACAAGCTATTCCTTAAAAATACAAAGTCTTGCAGAAAAGGTCCATGACTTGGAAAATTTCGAATACCTTTACCCTGATATCCCTAAAGATATCGTCTTTAAAAAGTATTACGAAGTGATGCCAAGTAGTTCTGTGGGTAGACCATTTCAATATGTAAAACCGTTCGTTATGATGATGCTTAGGGGGTACGATAATTTAATTTTGGCCTTCAATTACTTGAATCAAAATGTTCATGTTTTTAATAGTAGTACTTAGAGCAGAAATGTCGTAATAAATGTTTTTTTTTCTTAAAAGCTCTCAATTCCAAGGCAGTTCTTCTAACCCAGGTAGTACTAGGAGTTCCATTTCAAGTCCTAGTAGTTATTACGGAAGCTCGCCTACCACACCCTCATCCCATCTGAGTAATGTTAACAGTGAAGTTAACTCTAATCAAGCCTCTCCTCATGAACCGGATGTATCAATGGATGTGGAAGATACAATGTAAGCTTCTGCTTAATACTTTCTTCTGAATTATCAACTAAAAGACTAAAACCATCAACACCTTTTTTCTATTTGTAACAGATGGGCAGACCTGGAAGATATTTTACAAAGCCAGAGTACATTGCCTATATTTTCTGAAGCTGATAGTGTGACCACTATAGACGACTTTTTAAATGATGAAGAGAACACTCCATTGTAGCACTTGTAGCCTCAATTAAAAAATATCTGCTAATTGTCAATAGAAGGATTATTAAATAATTAGCCATATATTATGCCGAAAGGCCCGGAAAGTGTAAAGAATATTATTAGTAGCAAAATTCCAATCGGGCATTGATTACGATGATTGATATGCACAAAGTATAGAGGACATGAAATTTTGACGGAGTGTAAATTCATTATTATTTAGATTCGTGCTTCCCATGACTGCATGCAGTAAAGACATAGATGAACAGGAAAAAAATCTTTTAAAGTGAACATACATTAAATTGCGTATGTATGTATTTATTTTAATCCCTTGACTAGGATATAATTTGCTTTATGAGTTACCAATTTCTCTACGTCCTAATCATTTTAATCTTACGAACAGGAAAAATCATTGTAAAAATAGTTATTCATCTGTGTAAACATTGTAATCATTCTTCATACTTTCACGGCACACGTACGTACGTATACTACGTACACGCCTTCAATTAAGTGTCTACGCAATTTGGGGTTAACAACGGGTATTACTATTACACTAATTTAATTTTACTACCATTTGTTATCATTTATTTTAATCTACTATTTGCGCATTATGCATTGTTATGTGCAAATGAGATTTATGTATGAATGTAGCACGTATTAAAATCACATAAAAACTAATAATTCATATTGTAAATATAGTAGATAATTTTATTGGACTTATAAAGAAGTGCATATTTTTAGTTTTACAATTGATCAAACATCATGACTATGAAGCACTAATAGATATACAACTTCATACTGAACACATTATATTGCATGTTTACGAGGATGTATGTTGTGTGAAATAATGTGGTTTGATGACAACGAGAGAGTGTGAATGTAAATTGATTTTAACTACCTCGTTGTAGGCATCACACGACACTCATTCATGATGGTAATAATATTTATAAATATTAAAACATCCTTGGCTTTAGCACCCGATCATGAACAAACTTTGCAAAAAGTTAGTTTTTTAACATAAGTTAAAAATATGATAAAACTATGTACACTTCGTTCCCATTTCGAGGGTATTCTTATTCGTACGGATTAATTTGGTTCTATTAGTAAAGCATATTTTATACACCTGTACACGTATTAAATTACACTTTGTATTTGAAGTTTTGCTTGAGATGTGAAACTGTACTTTCTTTTTCTCCATGTTATATAATAGCTGGTGCGCTGCAATACTAGCCATACATGTATACTTATTTTGTATTATAATTTATAATTCAGCCTGTTCTTGTCTAAAATTACATTGCATAATATGATTGTAATTGCAGTAATTATTAAGAGTAGCGTAGCTGTTCCGTATTGGAAAACTATATATATCTGCTGTCTGTCCATCCGTCCGTCTATCCCTGAGCTCGATAACTTTTGAAAGGACTGGCTGGGGTACTTACATTACATCGTTCAAACTTTATATGCTTACTACTACGATCTAGAACAATGAAACACCAAAAAATGGAGTCAATAATTAGTCATGGTCAACGGGGTCATTCTAAGGTACTGTCGAAAACGAACCCGGGTACTTCGTTAAAGTTTTACACACGTACTGTACATGTACTATATAACATGCATTTCGTACTTTGGGTCGATGGATCAATTTTACTGTGGTATTGGTATCCAACCACTACTCTGTACTATATCCGTTTTACAAAGGTTTATTATAACTGTGCTGTCCTGTGACTATGAATGAAGCACCCAAAGCAGCTTCTGAGGAAAGGAAAATAAATGGTAAATTATACAACCCACCCCACCCACAGACTATAGACTGCAGCAATTATTAATCTGTACTGATTTTATGACACGACAAGGTAATATGTTGTGTATAGCTACCAAATAAATCGCCTCTGCCTATATGCATTTGTGTGGTATAGATAACTGCGGTCAGATACTCCGAATTTCATAAAAGTAATTTTTACAACCTAGGTAGGTAGGCAAGCATTGTACCTATAGTAGGCTTCATACTTATTTATCTTCCAAATAAACGAATAAACGAATGATGTTTGTTGATTTACCGTTATCAAATCAATACATTGCACTACTCTACTACTCTATATACTCATACAATTTATTTTTATCTTAGATAATAACTGTGAAAAAATGGCGTTTGCGGTTTCAGTCGTTAGAATGATAATTCGTATCCACTACTCCAATTACTTATTAGCGAACACAGTCACCCAGATGTAACTATTACTCCATACAACATGACTATTGGCTAACTTTTGCTGGGTTCCCCTTTTCACTTATTCACTGTGCGTCACTGACAGAATAATTCTTATTAAATGTAGCTCTCGGCCGATACAAGTGCGTACAGAAATTTTTCTCTCGTAAAAACACACAAGTCCTAAGTGGTATACAAACAACTCTGAATATCCTTTTCCTTGTATCCTACGACATTTCAAAGCAATTGTCGCAGTATATGTCATTAGAATTATTATTATCCCCCGTACCCTCGTCACATCTGGCATAATCATATCTTGGGTTTCTTTAGAAATTACTCGTTATCGTTTGAGAAAACGAAGTTCCTTTGGTTATTAAGAAATCCAAATTCTTCGGTTTCTGACAATCATTATAATAGACCTGTACTTGAAAGTTTTTCGGAATTGAGCGTTTGCTTATCGACGCGAACAGAACTCAAAAGTTATTGAATTTGTGAATTATCTGCATATAGTAGAAGGAGACAGGACACAATAGAATATAATAATATAAGTTTATGCATTTGTTACAAAGCTAAGTTGTAAGAATGTCTCAGTGGGCAAAAATTCGGGCTTTAAGACTCCATGATGTTGTCACTTCACTCTATGTTGACAATTTTCCTCTGGAAATTAGAGGTGTACTTGCCTCTTGGCTGGAGCAATATATTTTGTAAGATATCTTTCACTCATCATTTGGGATCGGATAAATTATTATTGCATGTACATTTATTAATATTTCATTTTTCCGGTTCAGTACTAGTGGAATTGACCCAGATAACCCCCAACACTCAGGCTATGTACAAAACTTCTTCAGTAGTCTTCTTGAGCAGCTACAAATGGAAATAGAAAAGATTGACGAAACTGATGACAGAGGATTGTTTTTCAGAAAATCTCTAATTGAGGCTCATCACAAAATTCGCGTATGCTATAACAGTCCTCTTCATACCAAATATACATAATTATAAATATAAAAATATAAAAACGATTCTCTTTGAAATTTTCCGGTTTAGCAAAAATATTATTCCGATGCAGCATCCCTGTTCAGAACATTGCAGTATTGTCTACAGCAAGAACAGCAAGCAATTATTCAAGCTGAGAAACAAGCCGAAAGAGCGTCATCTTCAGTTAGTCCATCTCCACTTCCTGTTAACAAAGATCTTCATTTCCGTGCGCAATTTGATGAATTGAATACAATAAAGCAATCCACACTCCCATTTGTACAAAATATGAAATCAGCAGTTGAACAAACTGCTATTGAGTCTACAGAACTGCACAGGCACAATGGTAAGTAAATAATGCGACTTCACGTGCATCATCTTCCTGTTGTTGGCTTAAATCACCTAATTGCTATTCTTGATTCTGGGCTTTAAAGACTATCTGCCGAATTCCATTTCTTACTTTTTTCAGACCGATTTTTCTAAGTAATTTTAACAAACTATTCCCATATTATGCTATATAGCTTTAATGGTACAAGCACAGAATCATCCAAATGGATCATCGATTATGCAAGGACTGAACGTGAGAAAAGCGCAACTGGAGCATAGTATTGTTCAATATGTAAGCTAATACTTTGAAATTAATTTCTAATGAAACTTGAATGTAGCTATGATAGGAGTTCAGTTCGTGTCGTGTTGAATTCATTATCTTTTTATAAACGATTGATAGAACATTCTGCTTCAAACTAAATTAGGGCCAGTTACCTGCGTATTATATGCCATGATTTTCTCTTTTACTTTCAGAAAAACTATTTTATTTATAATTCTACTGCATTCGAAGAACAAATTCAAAGTCTTCTGGCTAAATGCACATTAATTCAAAAGGAAGTCACCGAAGAAGTACGATCTTGGACAGATGAGCAACGACTAAAAGCGAATGGTCTTGTTTATAAATCCAATTACAAGAACATTAGATATGCTGCAGGATTGGTGTTCCGAGCTAGCCAATAACCACATGAATATTCTTCAACAACTGAAAGAAGTCGAGAGGCTGAAACATAACATGAGTGTTACTGACGGCCTGCATGTATCTCTGAAAGAATCATTTGTAACACTTGTCAAGGAAATTGTAGTCAAAAGTTTCATTGTGGAAATCCAACCACCCCAGGTGATACAGACGAAAACAAAGATTGCTTCCGGAATAAGTGTCCGACTTCTTGTTGGGGCCACTTTGAATCAATATTTGACACCTGATGTCACTGTTACCTTAATTGGAGAATCCCAAGCCTATGCTCTCCACCACCAAGATCAAAGCGAGACAATCTACAAAGTTGTACAATTAGCTCCACTCACGAACAGCAAAAGTAACATGAAATTTGACGGGAAAACAAGATTTGCCGCTGAATTTTCCAACATTAAAATGCCCGATAAAATACCTAGGCGAGGTAATCGGACACCTTTGGAATTGGTGGCAGAAGAAAAAGCATGTTTTCATTTCGGATCAATCTTTACCGTAGGAGAAATGAATATTCCGGTTTGTGCAGGATTTTCTTCTCACATTAAAGTCGTTTCATTCTAAATGTTTAACTAAATTGTGTAATAATATTCTTTTTAGATATGGACTCTATCTTTGCCCATTGGAATCACTGTTCATAAAAGCCAGGAGGCCCTAGCATGGGGTACAATCACTTGGGACAATAGTTTTGCCCAGCCGGGACGTCTACCTTTCCAAGTTTCCAACAAAGAACGCTGGGAAGCAGTAGAAAATATGCTAGATATAAAATTTGCTTCCAAAACAGGCCGTTCTCTTACAGCAGGCAACAAGGAGTTTTTAAAACAAAAAATGTTCCAGTGAGAAATCATTCTAATTATTGCGTCTATTTATGTAACAACTGAAGTTTTCATCTTGGTGGTATAATTCTAATTTTTAGAAGTAGTACCAAAAACGACGGCTACGTAACTTGGGCCATGTTTTACAAAGATGAACTTCCTGGAACCGTGACTAAAAGCAAAGACAACAAGGAACCCAAAGGATTTACATTTTGGCAATGGTTTTATTCCACAATGGAGTTAATTGAGGCAAAATGCAAAGATTTGTGGCAAGCTGGAAAGATAGAAGGATTCATTAGCAAAGACAGTGCAGAAAGGAAACTTTCTGCTAAACCAGATGGAACATTTCTAATGCGGTTCTCCGACTCAAAGTTAGGAGGGATTACCATTGCATGGAAACATTCAGGTAGACACCTAATTATACTTTTTTAATTTTCCTTCCTTCACAATTACCAAGTTTTATTGTGTGAGTACACATTGTGGACATTGTGGTTACCGTAACACGTATGCCCACTATGAGTCAGCAATTTCTATTGTATATGGATTGCTATTTTTTAATTTATGCAAATGACACCTATTCATGTGTACACAGATAAGAAAGTGTACAGCGTCATGCCGTATATGAGCACAGAGTTGGATACAAAATGCTTACAAGACAGAGTCAACGATTTACCACACCTCCAATTTTTGTATCCGGACATTCCCAAAGCTCTTGCATTTGAAGTCACACCTCCCGGTAAATATTCATTGCTAAAATCATTCGAAACTGAGCATATTAACAAAATGTTTTAGACGTTGCATGAATGAAGATGGATTTTATTTTTATGAACAGAAATATTGCCTCGTTCACCTTCCAGCATACCAACAATCAGAACTGGCTACGTGCCAACAACCTTAGTTGAAACAGTACCTGAGTTAGTGAATACTACAGATTTACCTATGCTTAATAATGAGTTGTCCATTTATAAAACTGTTACCTTTTACAAATCATTTATCTAATTTAAGATTAATTTAAATGAACTAGACTGTCTTGTATAGTGTTGGCCTAAACTCTTCTCAAGCATTACCTCTTGGAAACAAACTTCTGCATGCATTGACCCCACCTAGCTCGTCACCTTCTTCTCCTTATCCAGGATTCATGCCTTTTTCTCCGACGTCAGACTCGCAGCAATCTTTCGGAAGCCCTTACAGTGCAAGCAGTGCTGACTCATATGTCTTTGGGTAGGTAATCAATGCCAAATCAGATCACAGTAAAATGTGTCATAAAGCGCGATTGCATTATTATCTTATTATGTCAATGTGTCGTTTCTGTTCTACTAAACGATAGGAAATCAAATATTTACATTTATTAATCATACTAATAATATTTTCTCTTTCTCTAACAGTGACGACTCCGTGATTAAAGAACTGGAGGAAATGCTGGACAAAACAAACTACATGAGCTTTGATTCCCATACTTAGAGGATTAACAAAATCGTTTTTCCGTGTGCAAATATTTATGATGAGTACTACTACCAATATGTTACTAATATTTATTCACAACATTTTAAATATCAAACACATGAAGCACTGTTTTTAGCAGTTTAGCACGCCCAGATTGTGCAGTTGAATGTACATACCTATACATAATGAACAATGCAATGTGCAAAAGTTAACATTGTATGTGTAACTTAATAATCATATCTATATAAATAATATATTATGTATTAATTTTGCAATTTATGATATTACGTTTGCGGTTGATAATTTGACGAATATAGCATATTTAAACGTTTTATTTCTTTGCAATGTCAGCCATCATGCCGCAAAAAATCCCATGTTTTACCTGTCCAGAAAGTTGCGATTATTTTATTGTCTATAACTTTTGAACCAATCAGCTACGACATTAATAAATCTATAGTTTAAATCAATTTTTCCTGAATACTGTATCACACAGTCACTGTGCGTGTCCTAATGAACTTATTTCTTTGGGTCCACGGTCCACGTTTGATCATTGAATATACCTAGCAATTTCATTAAATGCCAATATTTTCCCGACAATTGTTACTTTAGCATGTGTGACCAGTTGATTTGAATTTAAGTATGCTATCATCATTGTGTATTTACATGCTTTCCTGTGACAGGGACAGCGGGACAGGATATCAAATGAAATAAACCATATGATACGGATATAATACAGAGTAGCATTGTTGAGCTGTTGACCCCACTTACGTACTATGTAGTAGTAGTGCATGGTACTAGTCAAGTTCGGTATTAATAGTACGTGTACACAGCAAGTACACTTGTAGTACTTGCAGACTACTACAAATGACCTCAGAATGACCAACTTGACCTAGACCTATTGACGCCATTTTCATATTTAGTTTTTCTTTTAGTAGTAATTGTACAAAATTTAAAATGTGTATCTCAATACGTTAAGGAGATGGTGTCAGGATATCCCAGTTGACCTTGTACCATACCTTGTACCAGTGACCCCATTTTTGAACTCAGATCGTCCAATGAATTTCTAGATGACACAGAAGAACGATTCCGTTCAAAAGTTAGCGTGCCCTGGGACGGACGGACAGATAGACAGATTGGGCATTCCTATACCTAGTAGCTACGCTACTGTGAAAAATCGAGATTGCCGATGAAAGGAATAGTATACTTGACATCTTGACGGATGCTATATCGTGATTGAATAATT